>CM065589.1:622297445-622571377 GCA_033119425.1 Bufotes viridis
TCCGGGGAGGGGACAAGAGGTCCCAGGGGAGGGACAGAGTTCTGGTGGAGGGTCTAGGGTCTGGAAGAGGAGAGAGGTCACTGGGTGGAGAGGACAAAGGGGTCTGGAGGGAGGAGAGAGGTCTCTGGGGGAGGGACAGAGGGGTCTGGAGGGAGGAGAGAGTGGTCTGGGGGAAGGGGTCTGGAGGAGGGGACAGAGAATTCTGGGGGAGTGTCTAGGGTCTGGAGGAGGAGAGAGGCCTCTGGGGGAGGGACAGAGGGGGCTGGAGGAGGGGAACAAAGAAGTCTGAAGAGAGGAGAGACGTCTCTGGAGGAGGGGACAGGGTTCTGGGGAGGGGCTAGGGGTCTGGAAGAGGAGAGAGGTCTCTGGGGGAGGGACAGAGGGGTCTATAGGAGGGGACAATGAGGTCTGGGGAGGGACAGATGGGTCGAGCAGAGAGAAGGGAGGGAGGGACAGAGGTGGGTCTGGAGCGAGGATAGAGTGGTCTGGGGAGGGGCAGAGGGTCTGGAGTGTGGAGAGAGGGGTCTGGGGGGTACTGAGGGGTCTGGAGGAGAGAACAGAGGTAACTGGAGGAGGGGACAAAGGGTCCTGGGGGAGAGAGCTCTCTGAGGTAGGGACAGAGCAGTCTGGATGGGTGGTGAGAGGAGTCAGGGTGATCTCATAGGGGTTTGGAGGGAGGACAGAGAGGTCTATGGGGGCGGAGAGAGGGGTCTGGAGGAGGAAACAAAGAAGTCTGGGATGAGATGGGTCGGTGGGACAGAGGGGAGGGGGGAAAGGGGTTGGGAGGGACAGAGATGTGTCTGGAGGGAGGAGAGAGGGGCCTGGGGGAGGGACAGAGGCCACTGGAGGAGGGGACAGAAGGGTCTGGGGGAAGAGAGAGGAGTTGGGGGGGAGGTCTCTGGAGTAGGGGACAACGGGGTCTGGGGAGGGAGAGAGGGGTCTGGGAGGGAGGATAGAAGGATCTGGGGGAGAGGGGGAGGAGAGAGAGGTCTGGGGGATGAGAGAGGATGGGTGGGGGGCAGAGGGGTCTGGAGGAGGGGACAGAGGGGTCTGGAGGGAGGAGAGAGAGGTCTGGGGGGATGAGAGAGGATGGGTGGGGGGGCAGAGAGGTCTGGAGGAGGGGACAGAGGGGTCTGGAGGGAGGAGAGAGAGAGGTATGGGGGGTGTAGAGAGGGGTCTGGGAGGGAGGAGAGAAGGATCTGGAGGGGGGAGAGGTCTGGGTGAGGGACAGGGAGGTCTGGGGATGAGAGAGGGTGGGGGCAGAGGGGTCTGGAGGAGGAGAGAAGTCTGGAGGGGGAGGGGTCTGGGGAGAGGAGAGTGGGGTTGTCATGGTCTCTACCAAGAGACTAGATGATCTGGCAGCCTCTTTGGTTTCACTTGTTTCAGTGTTGTTGTTGGTTATGACCACATCTCTTGTCTCAGGTGTAGCTTAGTGGTCATTCCAACTCCTCTATTTAGTCTTGTCTCACCCATCATGCTATGCGGTTGATTGCTCCAGTCTGGTTGTGGAAGTGCTGGTGTTTGGTTCTCCACTGAGTTCCTGCTCGTCCGCGCACTTACGGGGTTATGTGTCTTTTCCTATTTCTCGTTTGTTGTATTCCCTATCTTTTGGTATTAGGTCTGAGGGAGTCTCTTGTTCTTTCAGCTGGGAAGGAACAGGTCATCTGTTGTCCTGACACTATTTCCAGGGCCCTTTAGGGTGAGATAGGGCTTTAGGTTCCTGCGTATGAAGATTCCTACCATGGAGGTCTGTTCATACTGATGGTTAAATGCAAAATAAATGTGGAGCCCCAGTTTTGGGTCTAGTCAGGGCTTGGATTAGGGACTCACTAGGTGGTGACCATTTCCTAGTTTCTAGGCCTAGTACCTTTCCCTCCTGTGTTCGGTGTGGAGTTTATCACTCACACCGCGCCGTGACAGAGGTCTCTGGAGGAGGGGACAAAGGGGTCTAGAGGAGGACAGAGGGGTCTGGCAGGAGGGCAGGGCTCCAGAAGGGGAGGGGGGAGGACAGAGGAGTCCGGGGAGAGGACGGAGGGGATCCTCTGTGAGATAAAACTGACCTGTTCTCTTCATTCTCCGGGTCAGTACGATTACAGAGATACCACATTTATATAGTTTTATGGGTTTTGTTTTTACAGCGTTCCCTATGAGATAAAACTGACCTGTTCTCTTCATTCTCCGGGTCAGTACGATTACAGAGATACCACATTTATATAGTTTTATGGGTTTTGTTTTTACAGCGTTCCCTATGAGATAAAACTGACCTGTTCTCTTCATTCTCTGGGTCAGTACGATTACAGTGATACCACATTTATATAGTTTTATGGGTTTTGTTTTTACAGCGTTCCCTATGAGATAAAACTGACCTGTTCTCTTCATTCTCCGGGTCAGTACGATTACAGAGATACCACATTTATATAGTTTTATGGGTTTTGTTTTTACAGCGTTCCCTATGAGATAAAACTGACCTGTTCTCTTCATTCTCTGGGTCAGTACGATTACAGTGATACCACATTTATATAGTTTTATAGGTTTGTATTTACAGCGTTCCCTATGAGATAAAACTGACCTGTTCCCTTCATTCTCCGGGTCAGTACGATTACAGTGATACCACATTTATATAGTTTTATGGGTTTTGTATTTACAGTGTTCCCTATGAGATAAAACTGACCTGTTCTCTTCATTCTCCGGGTCAGTACGATTACAGTGATACCACATTTATATAGTTTTATGGGTTTGTTTTTACAGCGTTCCCTATGAGATAAAACTGACCTGTTCTCTTCATTCTCCGGGTCAGTACGATTACAGTGATACCACATTTATATAGTTTTATGGGTTTTGTATTTACAGCGTTCCCTATGAGATAAAACTGACCTGTTCTCTTCATTCTCCGGGTCAGTACGATTACAGTGATACCACATTTATATAGTTTTATGGGGTTTGTTTTTACAGCGTTCCCTATGAGATAAAACTGACCTGTTCCCTTCATTCTCCGGGTCAGTACGATTACAGTGATACCACATTTATATAGTTTTATGGGGTTTGTTTTACAGTGTTCCCTATGAGATAAAACTGACCTGTTCTCTTCATTCTCCGGGTCAGTACGATTACAGTGATACCACATTTATATAGTTTTATGGGTTTTGTTTTTACAGCGTTCCCTATGAGATAAAACTGACCTGTTCTCTTCATTCTCCGGGTCAGTACGATTACAGTGATACCACATTTATATAGTTTTATGGGTTTGTTTTTACAGTGTTCCCTATGAGATAAAACTGACCTGTTCTCTTCATTCTCCGGGTCAGTACGATTACAGTGATACCACATTTATATAGTTTTATGGGTTTTGTATTTACAGTGTTCCCTATGAGATAAAACTGACCTGTTCCCTTCATTCTCCGGGTCAGTACGATTACAGTGATACCACATTTATATAGTTTTATGGGTTTTGTATTTACAGCGTTCCCTATGAGATAAAACTGACCTGTTCTCTTCATTCTCCGGGTCAGTACGATTACAGTGATACCACATTTATATAGTTTTATGGGTTTGTTTTTACAGTGTTCCCTATGAGATAAAACTGACCTGTTCTCTTCATTCTCCGGGTCAGTACGATTACAGTGATACCACATTTATATAGTTTTATGGGGTTTGTTTTTACAGTGTTCCCTATGAGATAAAACTGACCTGTTCTCTTCATTCTCCGGGTCAGTACGATTACAGTGATACCACATTTATATAGTTTTATGGGTTTTGTATTTACAGCGTTCCCTATGAGATAAAGCTGACCTGTTCTCTTCATTCTCCGGGTCAGTACGATTACAGAGATACCACATTTATATTGTTTATGGTTTTGTATTTACAGTGTTCCCTATGAGATAAAACTGACCTGTTCTCTTCATTCTCCGGGTCAGTACGATTACAGTGATACCACATTTATATAGTTTTATGGTTTTGTATTTACAGTGTTCCCTATGAGATAAAACTGACCTGTTCTCTTCATTCTCCGGGTCAGTACGATTACAGTGATACCACATTTATATAGTTTTATGGGTTTGTTTTTACACTGTTCCCTCTGATATAAAACTGACCTGTTCCCTTCATTCTCCGGGTCAGTACGATTACAGTGATACCACATTTATATAGTTTATGGGTTTTGTATTTACAGTGTTCCCTATGAGATAAAACTGACCTGTTCTCTTCATTCTCCGGGTCAGTACGATTACAGTGATACCACATTTATATAGTTTTATGGGTTTTGTATTTACAGCGTTCCCTATGAGATAAAACTGACCTGTTCTCTTCATTCTCGGGGTCAGTACGATTACAGAGATACCACATTTATATAGTTTTTCTTGTGTTATAATACTTAAAAAAAAAAATGAAAACTTTGAAAAAGCAAATAGTTACTTTTCATTGTTATATTTTGACCCTCGGATATTTTCTCCAGTGATGTTTACAGAGCGGGGAGAAGACTCATTTTGTAGCGGTTTGTAATTTTTGATACCATTTCGGAGTATGAATTTTTAATCACTTTTAATTTTTTGGGAGGGAGGTGAAGCGACAAAAATAGGTGAAGTGAGTGCTTTGAATTTTTATATATATTTTTAAAAACTCCTTTTTTATTTTTTTTTAAAGTCCTCCTTCTTTTGGAGAGCCCAAGACTGACATAGTAACTGAACAGCTCTCCCAATCGCTGTAGTGTTTCACAGCTTAGATGCCATGGTCACTATTGACCGTAGCATCTGACAGGTTTAATTCCATGATCGGAGTTATTTACGATCATGGACATGGTCTCCCTTTATCTGTGTTAAATAGCAGGCACCCGGTGGTAGGGTTGGGCAATATACCGGTGTCTGCGATATACCGCGGTATTAAGAAAGTGGCGATATCACAGTTTCCTAATAACCGCGGTATTTAATGACGTCATAGTGCCATGTGTCATGTGCCGACCGCTCCTAAAACGTCCATGTACTGCGCCTGCACAAAGGAAGTGTTGGTCCCCGCAGCGGCTGCCTCCTGCTTCCTCCTATTTTGCTATGACTCCGCCCCCCGAACTGACACAAAGCCCGGGACCTGCGGGCACAGAGCGGCCCCAGGGGTGTTGAACTCCTATCGCCCGACGCCGGGACATGTAGTGCCGGGCAGGTAGTTTGCGCAGATAGCTTAGCCCTCATTCGGGCAAGTATCAGGGCTCGTGTGGCGGCGGTTTATCATCTTGAGCGGCACGGCAGCACGTTTGGGCGGCTTAGCACACTGTGATCAGCGCTGCGCACAGTGTGCAGGCAAGAAGTCGGGAACAGAGTAGTGCGCCACCGGATGGAAGTCATCCAGCTCCCAGCAGAAGCGCCGCTGCCGCCGAGTCAGCGGCTGAAGTAGTCATGGAAGCTCCTGTCTCCTTACATGGTGGCAGCCCGTGCTCTGATGCCTATCTAGCAGGTAGTGTGTGTGGTGACTCCTCCGGCTGAGCTGTGGAGGACGCTCTCCTGTCAGGCTGCAGCTCTGCTCCTTCTCCTGGCGCTGAAGCTAGAGTCCTGCCTTCCTCTTTGTGCTGCCAAGTTCCAGCCACTCGCCCTTCATGGGGGAGCTGCCCCATTATGGCATGTATATAACATTAAAGGGATTCACTGCCCTAGTATGGCATACAGTATATGCCATACTGGGGCAGTGAATCCCTTTAATGTGTATGGCAGTGAATCCCTTTAATGTATATTATACATTAAAGGGATTCACTGCCCCAGTAGGGCATGTACATTAAAGGGATTCACTGCCCCAGTATGGCATGTACATTAAAGGGATTTACTGCCCCAGTATGGCTTGGCTGCCCCCATACAGTATAACGTCTCCTTGTGGCTGCCCCCATACAGTATAACGTCTCCTTGTGGCTGCCCCCATACAGTATAACATCTCCTTGTGGCCCCCATACGGTATAATGTCTCCTTGTAGCCCCCATACGGTATAACGTCTCCTTGTGGCCCCCATACGGTATAACATCTCCTTGTGGCCCCCATACGGTATAACATCTCCTTGTGGCCCCCATACGGTATAACGTCTCCTTGTGGCCCCCACACGGTATAACGTCTCCTTGTGGCTGCCCCCATACGGTATAACGTCTCCTTGTGGCTACCCCCATACGGTATAACGTCTCCTTGTGGCTGCCCCCATACGGTATAACGTCTCCTTGTGGCTGCCCCCATACGGTATAACGTCTCCTTGTGGTTGCCCCCATACGGTATAACGTCTCCTTGTGGCTGCACCCATACGGTATAACGTCTCCTTGTGGCTGCACCCATACGGTATAACGTCTCCTTGTGGCTGCCCCCATACGGTATAACGTCTCCTTGTGGCTGCCCCCATACGGTATAACGTCTCCTTGTGGCTGCCCCCATACGGTATAACGTCTCCTTGTGGCTGCCCCCATACGGTATAACGTCTCCTTGTGGCTGCCCTCATACGGTATAACGTCTCCTTGTGGCTGCCCCATACGGTATAACGTCTCCTTGTGGCTGCCCCATACGGTATAACGTCTCCTTGTGGCTGCCCCATACGGTATAACGTCTCCTTGTGGCTGCCCCATACGGTATAACGTCTCCTTGTGGCTGCCCCATACGGTATAACGTCTCCTTGTGGCTGCCCCCATACGGTATAACGTCTCCTTGTGGCTGCCCCCATACGGTATAACGTCTCCTTGTGGCTGCCCCCATACGGTATAATGTCTCCTTGTGGCTGCCCCCATACGGTATAACGTCTCCTTGTAGCTGCCCCATACGGTATAATGTCTCCTTGTGGCTGCCCCCATACGGTATAATGTCTCCTTGTGGCTGCCCCCATACGGTATAATGTCTCCTTGTGGCTGCCCCCATACGGTATAACGTCTCCTTGTGGCTGCCCCCATACGGTATAACGTCTCCTTGTGGCTGCCCCCATACGGTATAACGTCTTCTTGTGGCTGCCCCCATACGGTATAACCGGCCGGCGGGGGGGGGCTATACACAATCTTCTTGAGAAACTATCTTGTCCATCTGCAGTTCCAGGTCCTACCCTTCAGACTCGCATCAGCCCCGAGGATCTTTACCAAGTTAGTGGCAGAAATCTCAAGCGTCTTCCATCAAAAAGAAATAATATTTATTCCGTACCCGGACGATTCTCAGCATCATCAGAGACTCTCTGCAAAGTCACTTGCGGATAGTACTGAACACCCTCCAGTCACTGGGCTGGCAGCTGCATCTAGACAAATCAGATCTGCCTCCTAGGTGGGAATTCAGTTGGACTCGCATCAGATGACGTCCTTTCTTCCACAACAAAAGAAGAAGGATATTATAACAAAAATGTCAGCGTTTTGTCTGCTCAGGAATATATCCTTTCGGAAAATCATGAAGATTCTGGGCCTAATGACTTCGAAAATACCAGCAATCAAATGGGCTCAGTTCTCTGGAAGAGTTCTTTAGAATTTCCTTATGACAATCTGGAAGCGAAGTGTACTTTCACTGGACAGGACAGTGACTGACTCTTCACTCCCGGGTAAAAACAACTCCCTAGGTTGGTGGTTAAACCCACAGAATCTGAACCTGGGAGTACCGTGGCGGAGATCAAATCAAGTTGTCATCACAACGGACGCAAACGGTTCCGGTTGGATGGCCCACTGTTTCAGGGAATCTGGGATCCAGATCTCCTCTCTCTAACCTCAAATGCAAAGGAGCTGCTAGCAGTATTTCTGGCACTGAAGGCCCTTTCTCCAACCACCCACTCACAAAATGTCAAAATTCTGTCAGACAACAGGTCAACGGTAGTGTACCTAAACAAGCAAGGGGGCACAAAGAGCAAAATTCTATGGCAGATTGCGTCCCAAATCTTCTCCTGGGCCGAGACTCACATAAAATCAATCTCCTCAGTCCGTCTAAGAGGAGAAGAAAATACTATAGCGGACTTTTTGAGCAGAAATTAAGTCGGGGAAGTGGAGTCTCAACAGGTCGATACTTCATCCAAGACTAGATCTCTCTGCTTCCCAGAAAAACAAGCAGACAGATCAATTTTATTCCCTCTCTTTCAAGGATACTCTGACAAGAGTGGATGCATTTTCAGGTCCATGGCCGGCGGGTCATCTGTACGCTTTTCCTCCGATCCAACTGATCCCAAAGGTCCAGACAAAGATTACAGAGGAAGGCTCTCATGTAATCCTAATAGCCCCATATATGCCAAAGAGATCGTGGTTTCCCCTGCTTCTAAGTCTCTCCAAAGGGGAATACTGGATCCTTCCTTAAATCCCGGACCTTCTCTTACAGGGTCCAGCTCGGCACCTAACGACCAACCATTTAAAACTTACTGCCTGGAATTTGAACGGTCCATTCTGAAAGAACAAGGGTTATCTGATGCCGTCATAAACACACTTTTATCCAGCAGAAAGCCACTCACTTCTAAGGTCTATTTTAGGACATGGAAGATTTTCCTCCAGTTTGCCGGGGACTCTTGGAATCCCACCTTACCACCTGACATTAAGCTAATTTTAGACTTTTTGCAAAAAGGTCTTGCTAAAGTGTTGAGTGAGTACCCCTAAAGTCCAGATAGCAGCACTCATTGCCTTCTTGGAGGTCAGGTTGGCTGAGTTTGATTTAATCAAAAGGTTTTTTAAAGGGGCTTATAGATTACATCCTATTTGCAGGTCTACGGTCCCTCCTTGGGATCTCAACTTAGTCCTTTCTGTTCTTATGGATCCTCCCTTAGAACCACTTGATGAAATCTCTCTCGGACTGTTGTCCTTAAAAACAGCCCTTCTAATAGCCATCACCTTGGCTAGAAGAATAGGAGAAATTCAAGCTTTGTCCTGTAAACCTCCTTATCCTAATGTTCTGGATGATAGAATAGTACTAAAACAGGAGCCCTCTTTTCTACCAAAAGTTGTCTAAAAATTTCACTGCCAGCGAGAAATATCTTTGCCTACCTTTTTCTCCCAGGCTAAATCGGCCGTGGAGAGGAAGTTTCACCACTTGGATGTCCAAAGATGTGTCCTGGCTTACCTAGGGGCCACTAAAGATCTGAGGAAGCCTGATCGTCTTCTAGTCCAATACGCAGGACAAAATAAGGGTCAGGGGGCCTCAAAAACTACTATCTCTCGCTGGATAAAAATTACTATTGCTATGGCATATATAGAAAATGGACTCTCTGCCCGGTCAAGTTTGAGAGCACATTCAACTAGAGCAGTTTCAACTTCGTGGGCAGAAAGTGCCTCAGCATCATTGTCCCAGATCTGCCCGGCAGCAACCTGGTCCAGCCCATCAACCTTCTTTTATCACTATAGACTTGATGTTTTGGCCAACAGGGACTTGTCCTTCGGATGAAAAGTCTTGTCTGCAGCAGTCCCTCCCTAGTCTTGTTCTGGGGTACAGAGTTACGAGCCTCTACACGGCACCTTAGCTGATCCCAGAGGTTTCAGGTCTGGGAAAAGTGCAGACCACTCCATGTGAGGTCCCCCAGTCTCCAGCAGCCGCTCCATGTGAGGGCCCCCAGTCTCCAGCAGCCGCTCCATGTGAGGTCCCCCAGTCTCCAGCAGCCGTTCCCTAATGATGTGACCTCGATGAGCTGGAGCATTGTCCTCCATGAAGAGGACATTAGGCTGGTGCTGTTCCTGCAGAGACACAATGACTGGAGTAAGGATGTTCTTCAGGTAGTCTGGGCTGTCACTGGACCATTCACACAGTGTAGGGCAGTTCTGTACTGACGAGACATCTGCCCGCACTGTACCACCACCAAAGGCTCGTCTGGTGACAGCAGTGGCTGATGCATAGCGCTCTCCTTGACGTCTCCAACATCTTTGGCCATCATTTCTGCTCAGAGTGAATCGACTTTCATCAGTGAACAGCACTGAGGCCACTGGTCCCTCATCCAGCATAGATCCTCCCAGGCCCACACAAGATGATGACGCCTGTGCCTGGTGGTGTGGTCAGGTATCCTGCAGGTCATCTAGCACGCAGACCACGCTGATGTAAACGGTTTCCAATAGTCTGACTTGACACTTGGTGCCTCTCACCTCCTTTAAATGTGCCTGGAGTTGTGTGGCATTCATCATCCGGTTCCATAAGGCATTGTTCACAATGAAGCGGTCATTAATGTGGGATGCGGCCAAAGGACGTCCACTTCTCTGCCTTTCTGTGACTCCTCCAGTCTCTATCTCTGATACAACCTGCTGATGACTCTCTAAGCTCAGGGGCCACTTCCATCTCAGAACATCCTGCTTGAAGCCTCACAAGGGTGAGGGATTCTAATTGAACCAGGAAATGTATTGGGCGATTCATGGATCAAACACCTGCTGTGAATTTTGCTGTTAAGCTCCTTGTTAGAGAACAGCAAGTTGTGCAAAAAAGTCCTGAAACACTGAACAGTTGGACATGAGCATTCAGAAGGTAAAGGTCAGAGGGCATTTTAGGTTCATCCTGAAAATTCGCCCACAAGCCAAATATCCCAGACTTCTTGGTAGTAGTGTATATTAAACTGCAGCTACAACAGCTTGTGTCTGTCAGAGTGATGGAAGTCGCAGTTTTGCAAAAGTTTTAGAACCACAGGTTAGTGAATATTGCTCTAGACATAGTACTGTGCTGTGGGACTCTTTTTACTATAAGAGCGGTGAGACTATGGACTCTATACTGTAAGAGCAGTGAGACTATGGACTCTTTACTGTAAGAGCAGTGAGACTATGGACTCTTTACTGTAATAGCAGTGAGACTATGGACTCTATACTGTAAGAGCAGTGAGACTATGGACTCTATACTGTAAGAGCAGGGAGACTATGGACTCTATACTGTAAGAGCAGTGAGACTATGGACTCTTTACTGTAAGAGCAGTGAGACTATGGACTCTACTGTAAAAGCAGTGAGACTATGGACTCTACTGTAAGAGCGGTGAGACTATGGACTCTACTGTAAGAGCGGTGAGACTATGGACTGTATACTGTAAGAGCAGTGAGACTATGGACTGTATACTGTAAGAGCAGTGAGACTATGGACTCTTTACTGTAAGAGCAGTGAGACTATGGACTCCTTACTGTAAGAGCAGTGAGACTATGGACTGTGTACTGTAAGAGCAGTGAGACTATGGACTGTGTACTGTAAGAGCAGTGAGACTATGGACTCTTTACAGTAAGAGCAGTGAGACTATGGACTCTATACTGTAAGAGCAGTGAGACTATGGACTCTATACTGTAAGAGCAGTGAGACTATGGACTCTTTACTGTAAGAGCAGTGAGACTATGGACTCTTTACTGTAAGAGCTGTGGGAGTGTTGAATGTAAGAGAGGTGACCCAACGGATTTGGTGTCAGGAAAAAAATCTCTCCCTGTGTTTTTCTCCATCCACAGGATTACAGCATATTGATGGTGACATCGGGGGCAACTTCCATCTCTGAGTCAAGTGGGTGGAGCTGGACCCCTCATTCCATCACAGAGCCTCCCCATCACCTTCTGGTAAATGAGCAGAAGATCCTAGGACTCGCCCACAAGATCACTGAGCTGCTGACTGGAGAGGTGACACTGCTAGGAATGCTGGGAGATTCTCCAGTAACAGCACTGGAGGGTTTTGGGTGATGATGGTGTCATTGTGTTGTCAGGTCCCTGTAAGGTGTCAGGATGTCCATGAAGGACTGGGAGTATATAGAAGAACACAAGGATCTGTACAAGGACTTCACAATGGAGGACCACCGGCCCCTCACATCACAAGGTATAAATATTCTATATAAAATATGAATAAATAATTATAAGATTGCACTGGTGAATTTGTTGAAGCCTTAATACCATCATGTGCAATGTCTATATGACTGCCCTGATGTCTAATGTAGAAGAGCTCACTAGCTTCTCTGCTCCCTCTTCTCAACGCTGGAGTAGTCCTCTCGAGGGCACGAGGATGAGTAGACATGCTGCAGTGCTTTAAGTACAGCCAGAGACTGCTGAGGTTGGGTGCACGAGGGTGAGTAGACATCCTGCAGTGCTGTATGTACAGCTAGAGACTGCTTAGGTTGGGTGCACAAGGATGAGTAGACATCCTGCAGTGCTGTATGTACAGCTAGAGACTGTTGAGGTCGGGTGCACGAGGGTGAGTAGATATCCTGCAGTGCTGTGAGTATAGCTAGAGACTGCTGAGGTCGGGTGCACGAGGGTGAGTAGACATCCTGCAGTGCTGTGAGTATAGCTAGAGACTGCTGAAGTCGGGTGCACGAGGATGAGTAGACATCCTGCAGTGCTGTATGTACAGCTAGAGACTGTTGAGGTCGGGTGCACGAGGGTGAGTAGACATCCTGCAGTGCTGTGAGTATAGCTAGAGACTGTTGAGGTCGGGTGCACGAGGGTGAGTTGACATCCTGCAGTGCTGTATGTACAGCTAGAGACTGCTGAGGTCGGGTGCACGAGGGTGAGTAGACATCCTGCAGTGCTGTATGTACAGCTAGAGACTGCTGAGGTCGGGTGCACGAGGGTGAGTAGACATCCTGCAGTGCTGTATGTACAGCTAGAGACTGCTGAGGTCGGGTGCACGAGGGTGAGTAGACATCCTGCAGTGCTGTGATGTACAGCTAGAGACTGCTGAGGTCGGGTGCACGAGGGTGAGTAGACATCCTGCAGTGCTGTGATGTACAGCTAGAGACTGCTGAGGTCGGGTGCACGAGGGTGAGTAGACATCCTGCAGTGCTGTGATGTACAGCTAGAGACTGCTGAGGTCGGGTGCACGAGGGTGAGTAGACATCCTGCAGTGCTGTATGTACAGCTAGAGACTGCTGAGGTCGGGTGCACGAGGGTGAGTAGACATCCTGCAGTGCTGTATGTACAGCTAGAGACTGCTGAGGTCGGGTGCACGAGGGTGAGTAGACATCCTGCAGTGCTGTGAGTATAGCTATACACTGCTGAGGTCGGGTGCACGAGGGTGAGTAGACATCCTGCAGTGCTGTATGTACAGCTAGAGACTGCTGAGGTCAGGTGCACGAGGGTGAGTAGACATCCTGCAGTGCTGTGAGTACAGCTAGAGACTGCTGAGGTCGGGTGCACGAGGGTGAGTAGACATCCTGCAGTGCTGTGAGTATAGCTAGACACTGCTGAGGTCGGGTGCACGAGGGTGAGTAGACATCCTGCAGTGCTGTGAGTATAGCTAGAGACTGCTGAGGTCGGGTGCACGAGGGTGAGTAGACATCCTGCAGTGCTGTATGTACAGCTAGAGACTGCTGAGGTCGGGTGCACGAGGGTGAGTAGACATTCTGCAGTGCTGAGAGTATAGCTCGAGACTTCTGATGTCGGTGCATGAGAGACATGCAGTACTTTCCTTGACAGCAGCCACCAGGTGACTCCACCCTGCTTTCCCTTGTGGCTGCTGACTTCTTCGCTGACTCTGCGCTCTTTTCATTATTTCGACTTATGAAGAGACCCTGTACCTTTATAGTAAGCTGATTTCCGCTTTCCCATTGGGACTTTCATCTAATTGCCGTCTCATCCAGAGAAGAACAATATGTTGTGCCTAATTTTTGATTGCATTGTGCAGCCCAGGAAATGCTGCAGATCCATGTCCCTGGACCATCCCACTTCAGTCTTGTTTTGAGAGTTCATCCTTTTAGAGGCCCATACGTTGTCCTAAGGTTTTTTTTCCCCTTCCCTCTATGAGAGAACCCCTGGAGAGACTACTTCTGTCACAGACGTTCCCGTGACAGGTGCCAGGAGATCAGTGAGACTGGCAACACGTGGTTTGATCTGTCGCGGATATAAAGCGCAAAATGCTTTATATACAAAAAACAAAAGAAAGGATCAAAGGAAATAATATGAAAGTTATTGATCCTACTGAGGAGAGGGCGACATAATAACCTCTCAGCTCGTTGGTGAGAACCTTAGTTAATTTGTGCAACTAGAAAGAAAGCGAGGCTCCATCATCTGTGCAAAAATATATGTGAGTTTATTATAGATAAGAGCTAAATACAAGATCGATGATACAATGATAGACAATGAAGTATAATACCAATACTTTCAATCAATACTGAATATCGCCAATCAATGCAATGATATGCAACAATCCAAATGAAAGAAAAGTAGTGGCATCAACCCCTTCCTATCACCTTTTAGAAAGCAACGTACCGACAAGTAAACCGTCAGAAAGGTCAGATAGGTAGTAATATTTCTAGAATAATAGTAGCCTTCACCGAGAGAAATATTAGCTTAAAAATGAACTTTTAATAATTAGTAGTTAAAAATACTCATATCAATCGAAAGCCTCCAAGTAGAATAATCACGGAAGGGAAAAAAAGGAAAAATGATGTCCCTATTTGTATCCCTCATCCGCTAGTAGCCCTGCCTACAAAACGGAATGGCCGCCCCGATAGGGGCGATCCCATATCAGGAACCTCCTGGTATCCCTAGATCGTCCCTGATACAGGACAGAACCCACCACCAAAGATACAGGACAGGTGTCTGTTGTAATAGTAAATATTTCCGTCACTGTAGTCACTATTGTATGCTATATTTTGCCAAGATAGTGCCGTTTCATGTGGTATAAAGATGATACCAAGCCACACTTAAATTACAAAATCTCGCACTGGTGCAACAGCACTTTTTAAACGAATGGAAAATAGTAAAATAATTTTTAAGTCCCAATTACATGATAATTTTGTCCCAACGCGTTTCACTACGCAACAACTTAGTTCGCAGATCCTCAGGGGACTTCAAAGAAAAATAGGGGGTCACAATGGCCCACAAAAAATTCTGCACCAAACAAATTGAGATGTGTTCTGCTCAATCACATCCTATTGCACACCGCCAATCCAGCTCAATGTCAAATGTTCACCAAAACAAAAAAGGGGGCTGGTAACCCACTGGGCAATAGAAACAAAACAAATTGAATCCGGAAAACCGCGCTGGTGTTAACTTCAGCAAAAAATCTTAAACAATGTTTTCCCCTCGGCTGTCAGAGGTACCGCAGTTATTTGCAATCACTCATGCAGTATCCCGAGGCAACGGTATTACTCATTCGATGTTGTAGTATATGTATTCCTGGAATGCTACATCCACCTTGCCGCAACAACTGAACAGGATCTTCACACTAATCGGCCACCTTCAGGGAAATGGAACAAAGCATAGTGCAGCCCCACTTGATACAATAAAACAAGCGCTCTTTATTATACTTACAAGATTCGTGTCTTGTCACAATTGCACGTATTGTATTGTGTGTATTTTACGTGCAATTGTGACAAGACACGAATCTTGTAAGTATAATAAAGAGCGCTTGTTTTATTGTATCAAGTGGGGCTGCACTATGCTTTGTTCCATTTCCCTGAAGGTGGCCGATTAGTGTGAAGATCCTGTTCAGTTGTTGCGGCAAGGTGGATGTAGCATTCCAGGAATACATATACTACAACATCGAATGAGTAATACCGTTGCCTCGGGATACTGCATGAGTGATTGCAAATAACTGCGGTACCTCTGACAGCCGAGGGGAAAACATTGTTTAAGATTTTTTGCTGAAGTTAACACCAGCGCGGTTTTCCGGATTCAATTTGTTTTGTTTGTTTTGTTGGGAGTGTGGACCTACTCTCTTGAAGGAAACTGCAGCTTAATCCTAAAAGGTGTGTCACATTCACAACATTTGACTTTGGCACTGGGCAATAGAGTGGGGGAACACAGATGACCACCTCTAGTTCAATTATATACTCAGATACAACAGTATACATCATAAAGTGCGGCCAGTCATGGATGATCTGAAAACCAACAGATACTTGCGTGTCCCCATAAATCTAATGTCTCTCAGAGAACGCCATTGCGGATCGCGATACCACGGTGTAGGAGGCGGGAGGGCGTGTGTCACCCCATGCGCATTTAAATAGCGCGCTATCATTAATATTAAGTTCCTGACTTCCGGTCACATGTGAGGTCACATGGCACTGACGCTCACACAGATCGGAACTGGTGCGTTCCACCGCAGCCGCCTGCGTGTCACAGGCCCTCCGGTCACATGTGAAGATCACATGACCTCAGGCTCAGGAAGTTATGCGTTTCACCCCCCATCGCTTGCGTTCCACAGGTACTATGTAGTCCTATCACTCGGCATTACATCATATATTGAAGGCAAGGAGCCGATCAAAATAATACAGCCCCCTAAATAAAGATGATTATGCCTTCATCTATCATATGTTGCCCCCATTAGCTCCATATATTTGACATACCAAATCAACTACAGATAGATTTATTATGAAAAAACAAACAACAATTGATAAATATTTCGGGGCTTCTTAATTTAAAATATAAGTTTTTGTGCAGATCTGCGACTATAGAAATAATCAACAGCAGATCAGCACAAAAAATACTAGGAGAGGGAATTAGCTATAAATAGAGCAGCCTCGCTGCATAACCGGTCCATTGATATCAAGCCTAACCTAGCCTCTGTAGCCAAAAGGCCACCTCTAAATAAAGCACGAAAAATCGATACTATCATTTAGGCCATATGGTAGACGAGTACCCAGCTTGTGAATCCACCTCGCTTCTTTTTGTTTTAAAACCTGATCTACATTACCACCTCTATTTGAGGATTGAATCACTTCTACCGCTAAGAATTGAAAATTTGCAATTTCACCCCTGTGGGCAGACACAAAATGTCTTGGAATTGGTTTGTCTCGTTTATTACGAACATCACCCACATGTTCCAAGATTCTAACCTTGAATTCTCTACATGTCTTTCCAATATAGAGCTTGCCACAACAGCATTTCATCATGTAAACTAAGCCTCTGGTATTGCAATTTGCAAAACCCCTCATTTTGAAGTGCATCTCACCCTTTGCGTCACTAAACGTGTCTCCAGTTTCTATATATTTACAGGCCTTACAGCGACCACACCTGAATGTCCCTGTGGACCTATTCTGAAGCCAGCATTTTTTAGATGGAAGTTCAAAGTGGCTTTTGACTAGCCAATCTTTGAGATTGCGGCCTCTCCTATAGGTGATTGAAGGGTGATCAGGCAGACAATTGGTTAGATCTGGATCAGTTTTCAATAATGACCTGTAACGGTCTAAAATGTCTCTTACTTGATGTGATGCTGAGTCAAATGTACCAATTATCCGCAACAGATGATCCTTACTTTTTGATCTCGCCTGCAAAAGTCCGGCTCTATCTATACTCCGTGCCTGATCAAGGGCTTCATTCAAGCAACGGTCTGGATAGCCCCGTTGCTTAAATCTGCCACGGAGCTTAGAGGCCTCAATCTCAAAATCTTCCATCGTAGAGCAGTTTCGCCTTATTCTCAGAAATTGCCCTTTGGGAATGCCTTTGCGAAGTGCTTTAGGATGAAAGCTTTTCCAACCAAGGAGACTATTAGTAGCGGTCTTTTTCCTAAACAGGGTGGTCTTTAGGGTCTGATGTTCGCCCTTCATAATTTTTACATCCAAGAATGAGATTGCTGTGTCATCAATCTCGGATGTAAATCGTAGACCTATATGGTTCACATTTAAACGTTCCATAAACTTATGAAAGCCCTCTCTGGGTCCGGTCCACAGCAATAGAATATCATCTATGTACCGGACCCAGAGGGGAATGAAACGGGTCCACTCGTTACATTCCTCTGTGAAAACCACAGTGTCCTCCCACCAGCCCAGGAGCAAATTTGCGTAGGTCGGCGCACAAGGACTGCCCATGGCAGTGCCCTTGAGCTGGTGGAAGAACTTGGAATCAAAGATGAAATAATTCCGGGTTAAAATAAACGAGAGGACTCGCAACACAAAGTTGTTGTGGTGTTTTAAGATCAATGCTTCTAGATTCAAGGTAGAAACTCACTGCCTCCAAACCCTTCTCATGGGGTATTGATGTATAAAGGGCCTCTACATCAATCGAGGCTAAAAGCGTACCCTCCTCAACATGTGTCCCTTCCAGACGTTGCAATAGATCTGTCGTATCGCGTAGATAAGAGGGTAGGGATAAAAGAAAAGGGCGTAAGATCTGATCAACGTAAGTGCCTAGGTTTTGGGTCAAGTTACCAATCCCAGAAACAATTGGGCGCCCTTTTAAAGGGTCTAAGCCCTTGTGTATCTTAGGCAAACAATAGAATGTCGCCACCCTTGGGTATTGTGGGTACATGAAGTCATACTCTCTTTTGCCAATAAGTCTATTAGATAAGGCTTCCTGGAGTATGATTTCAAGTTCTTTCTTGTAGCTCTGTGTGGGATCATGTTTTAGAATCTCATAGTTGGTCTGATCACTTAGGAGATCCATACACATAGATCTATACTTGCCAGAGTCCAGAATAACAATATTGCCCCCTTTATCAGAGGATTTGATTGTCAACTCTTTGTTCTTGGCCAGTTTATTCAAGGCCTCCATTTCTTGGAAAGTATAGTTCTTATAGGTAGATGTCTCCCTCAGATTCTCCAGATCTCTAGTCACAGAACTAAGAAACAGATCAATATGGGCTTCATTTCCTTTTGGTGGATTTTTAATACTCTTATTGCATAAATTAGTAAAGGGACCTTGACCACCTGGTCTATCATCCTCTTCTAGGAGACACATCAATTCATTAAACCCCTGTATGTCAGACAGCTCAAGACCCATTTCAATACATTTTTGTCTGTCCAATTGTATGAAAGTTTTTCTCCATTTTACCTTTCTAATAAAGAGATAAACATCCTTTATCCAGCTAAAACAATCAAAGTGATTAGTTGGGACATATGTGAGTCCCTTAGATATTATGGATATCTCTTCATCAGAAAGTATTTTCTTTGATAAGTTTACAATTAGATTGTCCTCAACAGATTTTAGTTTTTCACAGGACGGTCCCTTAATCCATAGGGATCCCGACCTGTTTGGCCTAAAAAAACAGAACTGTCTGCCATGTTCTCTCTCCCAGACGAGGTAGACAAGGATCCAGAGGAAGAGGGATTGTATGCCCCCCTTTCCTCCCCAGAATGTTCCGTACTTCCTACACGACCAGACTCCCATGTTTGTTGATTTGATTTCCAAGATTGTGTGCGACCCCTACTGTCACCTCTTGACGATTTTGTATCTTTGGTGGTGGGTTCTGTCCTGTATCAGGAACGATCTAGGGATACCAGGAGGTTCCTGATATGGGATCGCCCCTATCGGGGCGGCCATTCCGTTTTGTAGGCAGGGCTACTAGCGGATGAGGGATACAAATAGGGACATAATTTTTCCTTTTTTTTCCCTTCCGTGATTATTCTACTTCGAGGCTTTCGATTGATATGAGTATTTTTTTAACTACTAATTATTAAAAGTTAATTTTTAAGCTAATATTTCTCTCTGTGAAGGCTATCACCTTTTAACCAATTGAGGTATATGGCGGCACTATAAATTTACCAGCTCAGTATCAGGCTAGGGAATATCAAAGTTCCCAAGGGACTAGGTACCAATGTCTGATCCTTAATTTAGCAATATGCATACTTGCTAAGAGAGTGATCAAAATTGACCAGGAGTCTTTACTCGATGGATCCACACAAATGGGGATCTTTGACTATATACTGGGCTGAGTAACTTATCAATACCGCAAGCAATAAACAAGATATACGTTACCAAGGGTCAAAAGGTTAGTAGGGCTCCGGAGGGACGGTCAGCTCTCCAGAGGGTTCCCCGTGATCCAGGATAAAATCCAAAGCTTGCCACGTTTCTTTCGGAATCCCCTCTCTCATCCCGTCTATGATTAATATTCACAGACTTATCGGATGAATACTCCCCTTTAGATAACGGTCTTCCAACCAAACCAGAGGGTGTGCACATATGGTAATGGTACTGTGAGATCATACATTACCCAGAATGCTTTGTGGTGAATGGTGTAATGTTATCTGCCGATACCTAGGTGGCAGTGTTGTGTAATCTATAAATGTGAAACTTTTAAGAGTTAAATTTATATAATGTGACTTCATGTTAAGTGGTAACATCCACCACCCGGGACGTACATTAGAAAGGGAGGCATACCCCCTGACACTGGAAGCAACTGAAAACCTAGATTCCCAGAAACAAGTATAACTGTTCTCATGTTATAAAGCTAAAGTGTAGACAACAAATGTGTGGGTTTTTGGATTTCACAGGCGCGTAAGGCAAGGCCCTCCAGAACATGTCGGCCAGCAGATGGTCCAGCATATCAGTAGGACTTGGTACATCCGGCTGCAGCCATTTTTGCAACCTGTGCAGCAATTCATAGTACTGCGGCCTGGCGGGTTCAGCTGCTTTGAAGTCCCACTGGTGGACCCGCTGAGCCCGGACCAACACATTTACCCCCAGCCTGGCCAGGATCTCGCCCTTCACCGTCGGGTAATCGGTCGCTTGGTCATCCGTAAGGTCGAAAAATACCTGCTGGGGTCCGGATGCCAGGAACGGAGCGACCACCTCAGCCCACTGATCCCGGGGTAGCTTCTCCCTCACGGCCACCTTTTCAAAGACTGCCAGATAAGTCTCGATGTCGTCCGAGGGGGTCATCTTTGGGATCGCCGCACGGACCGCTTTCCGGGCATCACGAACGTGGTGGGATGCTCCTGCAGCTTGAAAAGCCATCACGTGCTGTAATAGTAGCTGGTTGGTCTCCTGCTGCTGCACGTTAGCCTCCATGAGAGCTTTCACAGCAGCCTCCATGTTGCCAGAAACAACTGGTTGTAACTTTGCCAGCCTAATATAGGAGATCCAGTCGTGCCCTTAGCAAAAACAAACATTTTCGGCGTTCACGCCAGCCTCACTGCGCATGGCCGCATCCTCCACCAAATGTGGGGAATCGCTCTGGCAGACAGGCTTGTGGACGCAGTATAGAGGCAAAGTACACAGTTCTTAAACCAAGCATTAGTGTTTTATTCACACTCTGCAAAATCACAGTCCTGGTGCTTGTTCACACACAGCAAAAACAAAAGCACAAGAAAAGTTCACCTGTAGGATTTCAGTGTTAATTCACACCCGGCTGACATCTCAGCCACAGAAAAGTCCAGGTGCAGGCTTCCATGCAGTCTGTACGCCTGCTTGCAGACTTCCACTCCCAGCACTGAGAGCTCCACAGCGTCACTGGCAGATGGAGGATATTTCACCCAGCTGCTAGTGCTAGCTGCCTTTTAAAGCCTGCCGAAACCCGGCCTGGAACGTGGGGAGTAGTCACCCACCCAACACTTTGACTACTCCCAGTAAGAGCCGGCCCGGATCGGCCTTACAGCCATACTAACTATCAAGGTGTCAAACAGCACTATCTGCTGCTGACACACAAAACAGGCTCTTACCTCACCGAGGCCAGGAACCTCGGTGACACATATCTTCCGTCAATGACGGATCCTTGCGCTTTCCTACACTGCTTTAACCATTAAAACATTACCCTCTTTTATATCTGATTTTGCCGACATGTTTTCTGAGAGTGGATGCCAGGATTTACCTCCGCATCAGGAATATGATTGTCCTATCAATCTTATTCCTGGAGCTAAGTTGCCCAAATCTAGGTTGTATAACCTTTCTGAACCTGAAAGAAGGGACATGAGAGAGTATATTACCGAGAGTTTGGCTAAAGGACATATAAGACCTTCCAAGTCTCCAGCGGCAGCAGGGTTTCTTTGTTAGAAAAAAGGACTAAACCCTTCGGCCATGTCTGGATTTCCGTGAACTCAATCGGATTGCTGTCCGTAATTCTTACCCCCTTCCTTTGATTGCTGATTTTGTTTAACCATATTGTTGGTGCCAAGGTGTTCTCCAAGTTGGAATTAAGGGGGGGCATATAATCTGGTCAGGATCAAGAAAGGGGATGAATGGAAGATGGCTTTTAATACTCCTGAGGGGCACTTTGAGAACCTGGTCATGCCTTTTGGGTTGACCAATGCAACTGCGGTTTTTTCAGCATTTTGTGAATGAAATCCCCTGGAGGGGAGGTTATTTGTCGTGTATTTGGATGACTTACTAATTTATTCTGCAGACGTGGAGATACATCAGGATCACGTTAGACAGGTGTTGAAGATCCTAAGAGATAATAAATTGTACGCAAAATTAGAGAAGTGTGTTTTTGCTGTACAGGAGGTGCAGTTCTTGGGCTACCTGTTGTCATCTTCAGGCTTTCGAATGGATCCAGAGAAAATTCGTGCTGTATTGGACTGGGATTGATCCGAAAATCTCAAGGCTCTTATGCAGTTTTTGGGGTTCACCAACTATTACCGAAAATTTATTAAGAACTATTCGACAGTGGTGAGACCCTTAACTGACATGACTAAGAAAAGGACGGATGTCTCGGTGTGGTCTGATTCGGCATTGCAAGCCTTTTCTGCGGTTAAGGAATGTCTCGCTTCTGCCCCTATACTGGTGCAGCCGGATATGTCACAGCTAGACTTGAGCGAACACCTGGATGTTCGGGTTCGAAAAGTTCAGCCGAACTTCCCGAAAATGTTCGGGTTCGGGATCCGTACTCGACCCGAACTTCACCCGAAGTCAATGGGGACCCGAACCTTTGGGCACTAAAAAGGATGTGAAATTGCCCAGGAAAGGGCTAGAGGGCTGCAAAGGGCAGCAACATGTAGGTAAATCCCCTGCAAACAAATGTGGATAGGGAAATGACTTAAAATAAAATAAATAAAAATTAACCAATATCAATTGGCAACTTGGAGGAGGAGGAGGTGGAATAGGAGGTTGGGGTGGCATCAGGTGGGAATGCTATGGGAGTTGAAGTTCTCATCACAGCCAAAAAGGATTTATGTCTGCCTGCAGTGCCACAGACCTCATTCACAGACTCAGGGCCATGGCACCCGCAAAGAGGAGAGCGGTACCGTAACAGCAACACAGGCCTCAGGTCAACTTGCAATGGAACAGGCCATTATCATTTATGTAGGCCCCTGACACCCAGACAGAGGAAAGGTCATTTGACAGTAAAAAGAGTTTAATGTCTCTCACCCAGACAGCAAGCAATTAAACGAAATATAGGCCACTGACACCCAGACAATGGGGCGGTCATTAGACAGTAAAAAGAGTTAAATGTCTGCCACTAAGACAACAAACAAGTACGTGAAAGTTAGGCCCCTGACAACAAGACAGAGGAGAGAGGTCCCATAGCAGCAAAAGAGGCATAATGTCACCCACCAACGGAGAATGCCACTTTGTTATTTAGGCCCCAGCACCCAGACAGAGGAGAGAGGTCCCAAAGCAGAGAATCAGGCTTCATGTCACCCACCAATGGAGAAGGCCACTTTAAGATAGTTAGGCCCCTGGCACCCAGACAGAGGAGAGGTTCATTCAACTTTGGGTTGCCCCGCAAAATAATGGTAAAATTAAAAAATGAGGATTCAATAAAGAAGTGCCCTGGAGTACAAGAATACATGGTTGAGGGGGAGGCAGTTATAAATGTCTATTCTGCACAAGGGAGGGACAGGTCCTGTGGGATTCATGCCTGGTTCATTTTTATGAACGTCAGCTTGTCCACGTTGGCTGTGGACAGGCGGCTGCGTTTGTCAGTAATGACGCCCCCTGCCGTGCTGAATACACGTTCAGACAAAACGCTGGCAGCCGGGCAGGCCAGCACCTCCAAGGCATAAAAGGCTAGCTCTGGCCATGTGGAAGTTGAATGGGGCCGAATCATCAGTCAGTACGTGGAGGGGTGTGCACACGTACTGTTGCACCATGTTAGGGTACTTTCACACTAGCGTTTTGGATTCCGTTTGTGAGATCCGTTTTCAGGGCTCAGTTAAGCCCCAATGCATTCTGATTGGATAAGGATCCGTTCAGAATGCATCAGTTTGTCTCCATTCCGCTTCTATTCTGTTTTGGAGGCGGACACCAAAACGCAGCTTGCTGTATTTTGGTGTCCGTCTGAAGAGGCGGAGCCTAACAGATCCGTTTTGAATTACAATGTAAGTCAATGGGGACGGATCCGTTTTCCATGACACAATATGGTGCATTTGAAAACAGATCCGTTCCCTATTGACTTTTAATGTAATTCAAAACAGATCCGTTTTGGACTTTTTCATTATTCTTTAAAACTAATGCAAAAAGATCCGTTCTAAACAGATACAAACGTTTGCATTATAGTGCGGATCCGTCTGTGCAAATAAACAGATTCCGCACCAACGCAAGTGTGAAAGTACCCTTAGTGAAATGCTGCCTCCTGCTAACACGTTCCGTATCAGGTGGTGGTGCAGTTAGCTGTGGCGTGGAGACCAAACTTTTCCACATGTTGGCCATGCTAACCCTGCCCTCAGAGGAGCTGGCCGTGACACAGCTGCGTTGGCGACCTCTTGCTCCTCCTCTGCCTTGGCCTTGGCCTTCCACCTGTTCTCCTGTGACATTTAGGAATGCTCTCGGGAGCGCCTCTACCAGCGTGCGCTTGAACTCGCGCATCTTCCTATCACTCTCCAGTGCAGGAAGTAAGGTGGGCACATTGTCTTTGTACCCGGGATCCAGCAGGGTGGCAACCCAGTAGTCCGCACACGTTAAAATGTGGGCAACTCTTCTGTCGTTGCGCAGGCACTGCAGCATGTAGTCGCTCATGTGTGCCAGGCTCCCCAGAGGTAAGGACAAGCTGTCCTCTGTGGGAGGCGTATCGCCATCGTCCTCCGTATCCCCCCAGCCACGCACCAGTGATGGGCCTGAGCTGTGTCGGGTGCCACCCCGCTGTGAACCTGCTTCATTCTCATCCTCCTCCACCTCCTCCTCATCCTCCTCGTCCTCCAGTAGTGGTCCCTGGCTGGCCACATTTGTACCTGGTCTCTGCTTTTGCAAAAAACCTCCCTCTGAGCCATTTCTAACAGACTGGCCTGAAAGTACTAAAAATTACCCTTCATCCCCCTCCTCCTCCTCCTGGGCCACCTCCTCTTCCATCATCGCCCTAAGCGTTTTCTCAAGGAGACATAGAAGTGGTATTGTAACGCTGATAACGGTGTCATCGCCACTGGCCATGTTGGTGGAGTACTCGAAACAGCGCAACAGGGCACACAGGTCTCGCATGGAGGCCCAATCATTGGTGGTGAAGTGGTGCTGTTCCGCAGTGCGACTGACCCGTGCGTGCTGCAGCTGAAACTCCACTATGGCCTGCTGCTGCTCGCACAGTCTCTCCAGCATGTGCAAGGTGGAGTTACACCGGGTGGGCACGTCGCATATAAGGCGGTGAGCGGGAAGGCCGAAGTTCCGCTGTAGCGCAGACAGGCGAGCAGCGGCAGGATGTGAACGCCGGAAGCGCGCACAGACGGCCCGCACTTTATGCAGCAGCTCTGACATGTCGGGGTAGTTGTGAATGAACTTCTGCACCACCAAATTCAGCACATGCGCCAGGCAAGGGATGTGCGTCAAACCGGCTAGTCCCAGAGCTGCGACGAGATTTCGCCCATTATCGCACACCACCAGGCCGGGCTTGAGGCCCACTGGCAGCAATAACTTGTTGGTCTGTTGTTCAATACCCCGCCACAACTCCTGCGCGGTGTGGGGCCTGTCCCCCAAACATATGATTTTCAGAATGGCCTGCTGATGTTTACCCCGGGCTGTGCTGAAGTTGGTGGTGAAGGTGTGTGGCTGACCGGATGAGCTGGTGGAAGCAGTGGAGGAGGAAGCCGAGTAGGAGGAGGAGGCTACAGGAGGCAAAGAATGATGCCCTGCGATCCTTGGCGGCGGAAGGACGTGCGCCAATGAACTCTCCGCCTGGGGCCCAGCCGCCACTACATTTACCCAGTGTGCAGTTAGGGAGATATAGCGTCCCTGGCCGTGCTTACTTGTCCACGTATCTGTGGTTAGGTGGACCTTGCCACAGATGGCATTGCGCAGTGCACACTTGATTTTATCGGATACTTGGTTGTGCAGGGAAGGCACGGCTGTCTTGGAGAAGTAGTGGTGGCTGGGAAGCACATACTGTGGGACAGCCATGGACATCAGCTGTTTGAAGCTGTCTGTGTCCACCAGCCGGAATGACAGCATTTCAAAGGCCAGTAGTTTAGAAATGATGGCATTCAGGCCCAGGGCTCGAGGGTGGCTAGGTGGGAATTTGCGCTTTCTCTCCAAGGTTTGTGAGATGGAGAGCTGAACGCTGCTGTGTGACATGGTGGAGATGCTTGGTGACGCAGGTGGTGGTGTCGGTGGCACATCCTCTGTTTGGTGGGCGGCAGGTGCCAACGTTCCTCCCGAGGCGGAGGAAGAGGCCGAGGCAGCAGCAGAAGAGGGAGCAGGGGGAGCCAGAGAGAGTTCCTTGCTTTTAAGGTGTTTACTCCACTGCAGTTCATGCTTTGCATGTAGATGCCTGGTCATGCAGGTTGTGCTAAGGTTCAGAATGTTAATGCCTCGTTTCAGGCTCTGATGGCACAGCGTGCAAACCACTCGGGTCTTGTCGTCAGCACATTGTTTAAAGAAGTGCCATGCCAGGGAACTCCTTGAAGCTGCCTTTGGGGTGCTCGGTCCCTGGTGGCGGTGGCCAGTAGCAGGCGAACTCTCTTGGCGGCGGCTGGTCTGCTTTTGCCCCCTGCTCCCTCTTTTGCTACGCTGTTGGCTCGGTCTCACCACTGCCTCTTCCTCTGAACTATGAAAGTCAGTGGCACGACCTTCATTCCATGTGGGGTCTAGGACCTCATCGTCGCCTGCATCGTCTTCCACACAGTCTTCCTCCCTGACCTCCTGTTCGGTCTGCACACTGCAGAAAGACGCAGCAGTTGGCACCTGTGTTTCGTCATCATCAGAGACGTGCGGACTCCGATGAGGTGGTATTCCCATGTCCTCATCATCAGGAAACATCAGTGGTTGTGCATCAGTGCATTCTATGTCTTCCACCACTGGGGAAGGGCTAGGTGGATGCCCTTGGGAAACCCTGCCAGCAGAGTCTTCAAACAGCATAAGAGACTGCTGCATAACTTGAGGCTCTGACAGTTTCCCTGATATGCATGGGGGTGATGTGACAGACTGATGGGCTTGGTTTTCAGGTGCCACCTGTGCGCTTTCTGCAGAAGACTGGGTGGGAGATAATGTTGTGAACATGCTGGATCCACTGTCGGCCACCTAATTGACTAGCGCCTGTACCTGTTCAGGCCTTACCATCCTTAGAACGGCATTGGGCCCCACCAAATATCGCTGTAAATTCTGGCGGGTACTGGAACCTGAGGTAGTTGGTTCACTAGGACGTGTGGCTGTGGCAGAATGGCCACGTCCTCTGTTACCGTTCACCACAATCAGAAAAAAATTATTTGGCCCAATGTATTGAATTCAACTTCAGGCCTTTTTTAACAGGCACCTAACACTATCTGCCTATTTATTTATGTAGCGTATTACACTAATCCGGGCTCAGCAGTAACCACTGATTTAGGGGAATATCAATTGTAGGCCTAGTATTTAGGCCCTTCATGAAAGGTATCCTTTTACAGACAGATTTACACTTGGAGATGCAAAGTATTGTTTGAAAAAATATATAGGATTATGCCTTCAGCAATTGTATTTTAACACTTTGTGTAATATACCCTTTAACGGAAAGAAATACACTTGGAGATGCACGCTGAGTGTAATATACCCTTTTACAGACAGATTTACACTTGGCCTGCAACAGCAGGAACACCAGATTTACGGTATTGCTATTTTGGCAATTGAATTTCACCCCAGAAAATAATATATCCTTTGACAGACATGATGAAACTTGTCCAGTCACAGCTGGAACCACGTATTTACGGTATTGCTAATTTGGCAATTGGATTTCACCCCAGAACAAAATCTATCCTTTGCCGGACACTATTAAACTTGGCCAGCCACTGCTGGGACACCAGATTTAGGGGATTGCTATTTTGGCAATTGAATTTCACCCCAGAACAAAATCTATCCTTTGCCGGACACTATTAAACTTGGCCTGCCACAGCTGGAACACCAGATTTAGGGGATTGCTATTTTGGCAATTGAATTTCACCCCAGAAAATAATCTATCCTTTGCCAGGCAGCAGACAGTATTACACTTGGCTAGCCACAGCTGGAACACCAGATTTAGGGGATTGGTATTTTGGCAATTGTATTTAACCCCTTAATAAAATATAGAAATTTCTATCCTGAGTTTCTAGGGGTGACAATAAGCACAGCCAAGCCCCTGATGTAGGATATAGCAAAAAAAAAAAACTAGTATTGATGGACTTGGTGGCAGCTTGTGCTGGTGCACCACAAGACACAAAATGGCCGCCGATCACCCCAGAAAAAAAATTACAGAAAAACGCTCTTTGCAGCCTAAAAACCAGTGAGCAATTAAGATCGATCACTTCATTAGGTGTTTTTGCTGAGTTTTCCCTGCCTAATCTCGCCCTCACAGCAGCTGCGTCCTATCCCTACACTAATCCGAGCAGAGTGATGTGCGGCGCTACATGACTCCAGCTTAAATAGAGGCTGGGTCACATGCTGCACTTGGCCAATTACAGCCATGCCAATAGTAGGCTTTTTAGGGCAAGAAGTAAAACGCTAGCTGATTGGCTGCTGTGCAGCTCTTCAGAAAGCGGGAAGAAATCGCCAAACAACGGACCCGAACCTGAACTTTTTTGAAAATGTCCGGGTCTGTGTCCCGAACACTCCAAATTTCAGTACGAACCCGAACTATACAGTTTGGCTTTGCTCAACTCTAGTCACAGCCTTTCATTGTGGCGGTTGATGTGCCTAAGGTGGGGGTAGGAGCAGTCTTATCACAGGGCCCGTCACCTGGTAAATGGCATCCATGTGCATTTTTCTCTAAAAAAAAAAACTCTCTTCCTAAGAGAGAAATTTCGATGTGCGTAACAGAGAGTTGCTGGCCATTATGTTGGCTTTTGAGGAGTGGCGTCATTGGTTGGATGGAACGATTTATCCGATCATAGTGTTCAAAAACCTGGCTTACCTGGAATCGGCTGAACGACTGAACCCGAGGCAGACCAGATGGTCTTTGTTTTTCACCAGATTTAATTTCATTGTCACTTATTGTCCTGGGGTTTAGAAAGTCAAGGAAGATGCCTTGTCACGTAGTTTTCCTGGAGGTGGCGATTTTGAAAATCTAAGTCCAATACTGTACAAGTTGGTGTTGATATCTGCTCTATACCCTGACCTAGAGGTGAAGGTGTTAGAGGCTCAGGGAGATGCACCAGATTAAAATTGTTTGTTCCATCTGAATTGCATCACAAGATGTTTGACGAGCATCACTGTACGGTTCTTAAGGGACATCCTGGGAGCAGATGCACTGCTGACCTCATTTCTCGTATAAATTTTGGTGGCCGGGGTTGCGTAAGTGTGTTGAGCTTTATGTGTCAGCTTGTAGTTCCTGTGCGCGAGCTAAGGTGACACAAACTCTGCCCTTCGGATCTCTACTGCCATTGCCCATTCCGTCCAGACCAGGGACTTATTTATCCATGGATTTTATCACTGATCTACCTAATTCTTTAGAAAATACAGTGATTCTGGTGGTAGTGGATCGCTTTAGTAAAATGGCACACTTTATTGCATTGCCAGGCCTACCTAATGCTAAAACTCTTGCACAAGTATTTGTTGATAACATTGTGAAACTCCATGGCATTTCCTCTGACGTGGTCTCTGATTGTGGGACTCAGTTTGTTTCCAAATTCTGGAAGGGGTTCTGTACTGGACTGGGCATACAACTGTCCTTTTCTTCGGCTTTTCATCATCAGTCGAACAGACAGGTGGAGCGCACTAATCAGAGTCTGGAGACTTACTTGAGATGTTTTGTCTCTGAGAACCAGGAGGAGTCGTCTTTATTTTTATCTTTAGCAGAGTTTTTTGGGGCATATGGGTTTCACCCTCAGTTTGCCACATCTTCTGGTTCTGATACTTCTGGTATTCCTGTGGAGGAACGTTTTTTGTCATCATTGTAATCTATATGGCGGAATATTCAAAACAATTGAGAAATATGGGAAACAAGTATAAATGTTTGGCTGACAGGAAACTTATGAATGGTCCGGACCTAAGAGTGGGTGATTCTGTGTGGCTGTCCACAAGAAACATTAAGTTGAAGGTACCTTCTTGGAAGTTGGGTCCAAGGTTTATTGGTCCATATAAGATCACTGCCATTATTAATCCTGTAGCTTTTCATCTTGAACTTCCTCAGGCCCTGAAAATTCATAATGTTTTTCATAAATCTTTGTTGAAGAGATATGTTGAACCTTTGGAACAGTCTTCCCTTCCTTTCCACCAGCGGTAGTTTGGAATTTCAGATCACAAAGAAAATTGACTCTCGAGTTCTCTGTAGATCTCTTCAGTATCTTGTTCAGTGGAAGGGTTATGGACCAGGGGAGAGGATGTGGGTACCAGTATCTGACGTGAATGCCTGTCGTTTGGTGAAAGCTTTTCACAGGTCTCACCTGGATAAGGTCGGTCCTGGGTGCCCGGAGGTCACCTGTAAAAGGGGGGGTTACTGTCACGGATGTTCCCGTGACAGGTGCGAGGAGATAACTGAGACTGGCAACATATGGTTTGATCTGACAGGTTCCTTGTGGATCAATTCGTGTCTGTGTTGTTTCTGGTAATGGCCACACCCCTTGCTTCAGGTGTTGCTTATGTGGTCATTTAACCTTCCCTATTTATTGTGGATTCTCCCACCATGCTGTGCTGTTTATAGCTTCAGTCTTGCTTGTGGATTTCTGGTGTTTGGATCTCGGCAAAGTTCCTGTGCTTCCATAGCTATTTGAAGTTAAGTGTCTTCTTCCCCTATTGTTTATTGTGTGAGTTGCCTTGTGTTTCTCTTTTCCCTGTCATTTGTGTTTAGGCCTCAGGGAGACTCCTATTTGTCCTACCTTTTGAAGGAACAGGTTGTCTCTTCCTGACATTAGTACCAGGGTCCTACAGGGTGAGTTAGGACTTTAGGTTCGATGTAAGAACTCGTCTACCTTCAGGGTCAATTCATACTTGTAGTCAGTCAGGACTTTGATTAGGGTTTCTCTAGGAGGTGACTGGCTCCTTTCCCTAGTTTCCAGGCCTTTTTCCCCTCAACCCTTTCCCTCCTGTGTTCGGTGCTGGTTTCTCTCCCACACCGAAATGTGACAACTTCGTTCTACCATGGATAGGAAACGGGGACCAGAATTACTTAAAATGTGGGAACAGCCCCATATCCACTGTTATGTTTCCTCTTATGGGAAGAAAGGAGGGGTCTGGAGTCGCTAAGGATAAACAACTGCGGGGTCCGTTCTGAACATGAGAATTCAAGGGTTACTCTGGGCGGCTGAATCCTCCTTTAGTAGCCATTGCCCAAGTCTGGTGGTTCTCTGCAGGTCGTACCTGGCTGCTTGGTTGACCACATATGTGAGTTCTGAAGGTTTCTGTTGGTTTCAGGGCAGGAAGTTTAGTGATGATAACTTTCTGACCCCGGGCACAGAGAAGGAAGCTTTCATCACTGTAGGTTAGAAGCAGGAGGAGCATGGGGTACGCGCTCTGGAAGAAAGCCAGGTCATTTACATGTCGTTAGGTAGCCTTGGAAGCTTTTTGAGGGGCAATGTAGGCTGTACAGCAGGTCACATACTGATCGTGTAGACACTAAATATGAGACATGTAGACTGTACAGCAGGTCACATACTGATCGTATAGACACTAAATATGAGACATGTAGGCTGTACAGCAGGTCACATACTGATCGTGTAGACACTAAATATGGGACATGTAGGCTGTACAGCAGGTCACATACTGATCGTGTAGACACTAAATATGGGACATGTAGGCTGTACAGCAGGTCACATACTGATCGTATAGACACTAAATATGGACATGTAGACTGTACAGCAGGTCACATACTGATCGTGTAGACACTAAATATGGGACATGTAGGCTGTACAGCAGGTCACATACTGATCGTGTAGACACTAAATATGAGACATGTAGACTGTACAGCAGGTCACATACTGATCGTATAGACACTAAATATGAGACATGTAGACTGTACAGCAGGTCACATACTGATCGTGTAGACACTAAATATGGGACATGTAGTCTGTACAGCAGGTCACATACTGATCGTGTAGACACTAAATATAGGACATGAAGGCTGTACAGCAGGTCACATACTGATCGTGTAGACACTAAATATGAGACATGTAGGCTGTACAGCAGGTCACATACTGATCGTGTAGACACTAAATATGGGACATGTAGGCTGTACAGCAGGTCACATACTGATCGTGTAGACACTAAATATGAGGCATGTAGGCTGTACAGCAGGTCACATACTGATCGTGTAGATACTAAATATGGGACATGTGGACTGTACAGCAGGTCACATACTGATCGTGTAGATACTAAATATGGGACATGTAGGCTGTACAGCAGGTCACATACTGATCGTGTAGACACTGTATATGAGACATGTAGGCTGTACAGCAGGTCACATACTGATCGTGTAGACACTAAATATGGGACATGTAGGCTGTACAGCAGGACACATACTGATCGTGTAGACACTAAATATGGGACATGTAGACTGTACAGCAGGTCAAATACTGATCGTGTAGACACTAAATATAGGACATGTAGGCTGTACAGCAGGTCACATACTGATAGTGTAGACACTAAATATGAGACATGTAGACTGTACAGCAGGACACATACTGATCGTGTAGACACTAAATATGAGACATGTAGGCTGTACAGCAGGTCACATACTGATCGTGTAGACACTAAATATGAGACATGTAGGCTGTACAACAGGTCACGTACTGATCGTGTAGACACTAAATATGGAACATGTAGGCTGTACAGCAGGTCACATACTGATCGTGTAGACACTAAATATGAGACATGTAGGCTGTACAGCAGGTCACATACTGATTGTGTAGACACTAAATATGGGACATGTAGGCTGTACTGCAGGTCACATACTGATCGTGTAGACACTAAATATGAGACATGTAGGCTGTACAGCAGGTCACGTACTGATCGTGTAGACACTAAATATGGGACATGTAGGCTGTACAGCAGGTCACATACTGATCGTGTAGACACTAAATATGGGACATGTAGGCTGTACAGCAGGTCACATACTGATCGTGTAGACACTAAATATAGGACATGTAGGCTGTACAGCAGGTCACATACTGATCGTGTAGACACTAAATATGGGACATGTAGGCTGTACAGCAGGTCACATACTGATCGTGTGGACACTAAATATGAGACATGTAGGCTGTACAGCAGGTCACATACTGATCGTGTAGACACTAAATATGGGACATGTAGGCTGTACAGCAGGTCACATACTGATCGTGTAGACACAAAATATGGGACATGTAGGCTGTACAGCAGGTCACGTACTGATCGTGTAGACACTAAATATGGGACATGTAGGCTGTACAGCAGGTCACGTACTGATCGTGTAGACACTAAATATGGGACATGTAGGCTGTACAGCAGGTCACGTACTGATCGTGTAGACACTAAATATGGGACATGTAGACTGTACAGCAGGTCACATACTGATCGTGTAGACACTGTATATGAGACATGTAGACTGTACAGCAGGACACATACTGATCGTGTAGACACTAAATATGAGACAGGTAGTCTGTACAGCAGGTCACATACTGATCGTGTAGACACTAAATATGGGACATGTAGACTGTACAGCAGGTCACATACTGATCGTGTAGACACTAAATATGAGACATGTAGGCTGTACAGCAGGTCACATACTGATCGTGTAGACACTAAATATGGGACATGTAGGCTGTACAGCAGGTCACATACTGATCGTGTAGACACTAAATATGAGACATGTAGGCTGTACAGCAGGTCACATACTGATCGTGTAGACACTAAATATGAGACATGTAGGCTGTACAGCAGGTCACATACTGATCGTGTAGACACTAAATATGGGACATGTAGGCTGTACAGCAGGTCACATACTGATCGTGTAGACACTAAATATGAGACATGTAGGCTGTACAGCAGGTCACATACTGATCGTGTAGACACTAAATATGGGACATGTAGGCTGTACAGCAGGTCACATACTGATCGTGTAGACACTAAATATGAGACATGTAGGCTGTACAGCAGGTCACATACTGATCGTGTAGACACTAAATATGGGACATGTAGGCTGTACAGCAGGTCACATACTGATCGTGTAGACACTAAATATGGGACATGTAGGCTGTACAGCAGGTCACATACTGATCGTGTAGACACTAAATATGAGACATGTAGGCTGTACAGCAGGTCACATACTGATCGTGTAGACACTAAATATGGGACATGTAGGCTGTACAGCAGGTCACATACTGATCGTGTAGACACTAAATATGGGACATGTAGGCTGTACAGCAGGTCACATACTGATCGTGTAGACACTAAATATGGGACATGTAGGCTGTACAGCAGGTCACATACTGATCGTGTAGACACTAAATATGGGACATGTAGGCTGTACAGCAGGTCACATACTGATCGTGTAGACACTAAATATGAGACATGTAGGCTGTACAGCAGGTCACATACTGATCGTGTAGACACTAAATATGAGGCATGTAGGCTGTACAGCAGGTCACGTACTGATCGTGTAGACACTAAATATGGGACATGTAGACTGTACAGCAGGTCACATACAGATCGTGTAGACACTAAATATGAGACATGTAGGCTGTACAGCAGGTCACATACTGATCGTGTAGACACTAAATATGAGACATGTAGGCTGTACAGCAGGTCACATACTGATCGTGTAGACACTAAATATGGGACATGTAGGCTGTACAGCAGGTCACATACTGATCGTGTAGACACTAAATATGAGACATGTAGGCTGTACAGCAGGTCACATACTGATCGTGTAGACACTAAATATGAGACATGTAGGCTGTACAGCAGGTCACATACTGATCGTGTAGACACTAAATATGGGACATGTAGGCTGTACAGCAGGTCACATACTGATCGTGTAGACACTAAATATGAGACATGTAGGCTGTACAGCAGGTCACATACTGATCGTGTAGACACTAAATATGGGACATGTAGGCTGTACAGCAGGTCACATACTGATCGTGTAGACACTAAATATGAGACATGTAGGCTGTACAGCAGGTCACATACTGATCGTGTAGACACTAAATATGGGACATGTAGGCTGTACAGCAGGTCACATACTGATCGTGTAGACACTAAATATGAGACATGTAGGCTGTACAGCAGGACACATACTGATCGTGTAGACACTGTATATGAGACATGTAGGCTGTACAGCAGGTCACATACTGATCGTGTAGACACTAAATATGAGACATGTAGGCTGTACAGCAGGTCACATACTGATCGTGTAGACACTAAATATGGGACATGTAGGCTGTACAGCAGGTCACATACTGATCGTGTAGACACTAAATATGAGACATGTAGACTGTACAGCAGGTCACATACTGATCGTGTAGACACTAAATATGGGACATGTAGGCTGTACAGCAGGTCACATACTGATCGTGTAGACACTGTATATGAGACATGTAGACTGTACAGCAGGTCACATACTGATCGTGTAGACACTAAATATGAGACATGTAGGCTGTACAGCAGGTCACATACTGATCGTGTAGACACTAAATATGGGACATGTAGGCTGTACAGCAGGTCACATACTGATCGTGTAGACACTAAATATGGGACATGTAGGCTGTACAGCAGGTCACATACTGATCGTGTAGACACTAAATATGGGACATGTAGGCTGTACAGCAGGTCACATACTGATCGTGTAGACACTAAATATGAGACATGTAGGCTGTACAGCAGGTCACATACTGATCGTGTAGACACTAAATATGAGACATGTAGACTGTACAGCAGGTCACATACTGATCGTGTAGACACTAAATATGGGACATGTAGGCTGTACAGCAGGTCACATACTGATCGTGTAGACACTAAATATGAGACATGTAGGCTGTACAGCAGGTCACATACTGATCGTGTAGACACTAAATATGGGACATGTAGGCTGTACAGCAGGTCACATACTGATCGTGTAGACAATGATCGTGTACACACAGTTGAGAAGCTTCAGTGATGTACGTTATATGGCCGACATTTATCAAACCAGTTTGGTCAGGTTTGTATTTCAGTCATTTCTGTGATGTTTAGGAGACATGCAGAAATGTGAGCTAATGGAACATTTACTATCTGTGATAACTGATATGTCGTAGAAAAATCGCAACCTCCACCAGGTATTTTTGCAGTGTTGCTATGGTTAGCCTTTTCTTACTGCCGTTAGGGCACCCCTCTGCCATGGAAGGGTACATGACTCCTACAGTCTTTAGGTGAGTGCTATGTGTCACCTGATGCAAGGACCCAGGCTTTCTCAGCAGAACATTGCCTCATCAGGCTAGGCCACCGTGGTCCAGCTCCTGTGTTCTTTGTAGGCTCTTTTGGAAGTGGACACGAGACCACAATGGTCTCTCTAAAGTTATCTAGAGGTTTCTGTTTTCTGTTGGGCAGGTTGTCAGTGACCGTCATGATGTAATGGATTCACACAAGCCAATTACCAGTTAATGTATATATTATTGAGAGGTATTGTCTTCCCAGGGTCACCTCAGTGGTTTCCCAAAAAGAAGAATAGATTTTCATGCATTCCTCACTTATGCTAATCAACAGTATATGACCAGGCTGATACGTTTTATAATACATTTACCCAGCAAACGGGCATAAAATATAACTGAGATCTGCACCATGCATGCGCGGCTGCCTTCCATCTATTCCTATGGGAGTGCCAAAAATAGCCGCGCACTGGCTCTATGGCTATGTCCTTAAGCCCCATAAAAGTAAATGGAGCAGGGGCCGCGCTTGCCCGATGCGCTTCCCTTTAATTTCAATGGGACTTCCAAAATAGCTGAGCACGGCCCTCAGATATTTTCAGCACTCCCATATAAATGAATGGAGGGTGACCGCGCATGCATGGTGCACCCTCTGGCACTTTGCAGGCTGCATTCCAAGTTTAGGTGTGGTTCCTAAAGGTGGGACCTGCAACCATCAGACATTGGTGGGCATATCCTAGTGATATGCCCCCAATGTTTAAGATGGGAATAACCCTTTAATAACCAGTGCTGGATGTTTTAAAACCCAAATCTTACCAAATGACTGCCTTGGAGTAGTTGTTTCCTTAAGATAAGGGTTCCCTTTCTTGTAATTCCCTAATAAAGTATTGGGATCTCCACCAGACAACTCATTGAGATCCATTAATGTCTTTTTCACCTCCTAAAAAATGGATTCCCTGAGGAAGGAGGGAAAGCCAGGTCTCTGGGTGGAAGAGCAGCTCCAGGACTGGGGTTTCCAGCCTTGTGGGTGACTGGATTAGCTTGGGGTTTAGCTGGTAGAAGCAGAACATCTAAACCTAGAAGTGAAGGATCTGAGAGAAGAGTCTGATCCATAGACAGATCTACAGGAGGCCATGGATTCAGTCACTGTGTGCTTGTGTCTCCACAGATGGACTCGTAGAAGGAAATCCCCCCGAGAGATGTCCCCGTCCTCTGTATTCCCAGGACTGTCCAGAGGAGAAGCCCCCAGAGAACCATCAGGTAGATGGAGCTGAGGTCTCACCAGATTCTGACCAGAAAGGGATTGATCCAAAGATCATTCTACATTTCTCTTCTTTAGGATGAAAATCTGATTGATATTAAGGTTGAGGTTAAAGATGAAGAAGAGGAAATGGATTTATGGGGCGATCAGCAGGGTAAGGAGGGGGCTGTCATGTCAGGGTCACCTGGATACTACTCCCATCATCCTGTGTAATAATCTCTCCTGTGTGTTTCCTACAGATGGACTCATAGAAGGAAATCCCCCCGAGAGATGTCCCCGTCCTCTGTATTACCAGAACTGTCCAGAGGAGAAGCCCCCAGAGAACCATCAGGTAGATGGGGCTGAGGTCTCACCAACATCTGACCGAAAGTGATTGATCCAAAGATCATTTTATATTTTTCTGGTTTAGGATGAAAATCTAACTGATATTAAGGTTGAATTTAAAGAAGCAGAAGAGGAGACGGATTCATGGGGCGATCAGCAGTGTAAGGAGGGGGCTGTCATGAGTCACCTGGATACTACTCCCATCATCTCATCATATGCAAACAGTCTATTGTAATTTTCCCACAGATGGATCCAGGAGGAGAAATCCCCCCGAGAGATGTCCCCGTCCTCTGTATTCCCAGGACTGTCCAGGCGAGAAGCCCCCAGAGAACCATCAGGTAGATGGAGCTGAGCCCTATACACATCTCTATAGGGGGGTCCTGCAGTCATAGAGGGTCATAGATTGTGGGGGTCTCGTATGTGGACCTGTTAGATTTCCCACCTGTCTCCTGTATTGTCCTGAATTCTTACAGGGGGAAGATGTGACTGATATTAAAGTGGAGGATGAAGAAGAGCGGATGATGGGCGATCCCCCGTGTAAGACTGAGGTGGAGGAGGACCTTCCAGTCCAGGTGACCACAGGTATGTGATACTGGATGGAGAAGGTGGATTCAGAGGTCCCATCTTTTATTCATCAAGGTAAGAAACATGGAATAAGTCAGTTCACTGCTCCCTTAGGCAGGGAATCCACAAGATCCTCCGATGGGCGGAGATAAGGCTTCAAAGCCACATAAACCAGAGAAAGTCAAGCACTCTTGACCTCTATCGAGATGCTAAAATGAAGAATAAAAAGTCCCTCCAGAGTCCTCCAGCAACTACACCAGAAGTAAATGCAATTATTTGTTGAAGAACAGGAACATACCACGTTACAGCGCGAATGTCCTCAACATGGGGATAATAAGGTGTTGAAGAAAGGCAGGGACACAACAAAGTCACTTCAATACGGTTTATTAATTGTTTCAGCCAACGTACAGTTCAGTAAAGCCGGATCAGGTAATCAGTGCATAACAACCGAAATAAGTCCTGCAGGCTCGGGGCTCCTTTACATCCGTCCTCAGGCCAGTGTTGCTCTACACGTACCTTGCACTTGGTGATCTGCAGCCTCTCACACCACAGACACACCCTGCTTCATGCTGCTCACTTTTTAAACCTAACCGTGGACACGAGCCACGTAAAAACCCCAGAGTGGATTGTGGGGAATAAGCACCCACCCAGCACTTTGCTTATTCCCAGTAAAAGCCAGGCCCGGATTCGCAGATACCAGCTATGCTAAGTACCAACAGCGTCCACTATCTATCCAAGTGGACACTCTAGCTTCTGGCTTCCACTCCACCAAGGCCTTCTCAAGGAAACCACAACAAACCACGATATGCAACCCCTTAACAGGTTTTCTGCATCATTCTAGGAGACACATATCTTCTTTCATATATGAGGCCTGTCACTGCCTCACAAAGGGTTTTGCCATGATGGACTCGAGGAAACCAGTGTGAACCCTTTTATCACATTGTCAAGTCATGACAGCACAACTGCTGCAATACCAGATAAGATTTTAGGAGGGACCACTGTCTGAAGGACTTGATAGAAATACTTTGAGGCTAAACAAAGGACAGGCAGACAGTCTGTGAGGTTTCACTGACCTCTGCTCGGTAACTGCACTGAACTCTTTTATTTTAAAGACATAGCAAAACAGGAACTTACAGAAATGTAACACTGCCATCTGGTGACCATACAGGATACTAGACACAGAGTGGTTGTAGCTTATACAATACAGACCTTGTATGCTAAGACCCCCACTACCTTGTATGCTAAGACCCCCACTACCTTGTATGCTAAGACCCCCACTACCTTGTATGCTAAGACCCCCACTACCTTGTATGCTAAGACCCCCACTACCTTGTATGCTAAGACCCCCACTCAACAACTACTATCTACGTCAGTCCCATTTCTGATCTGAGATCCACAAATCTGTTTCTAGCGAGTGGCTTTGTCAAAGCATCAGCAATCAATTCTTCAGACTCACAATAAACAAGTACAATCACTTTCTGTTTAGCTAAGGCCCCTTTCACACGGGCGAGTTTTCCGGGCGGGTGCAATGCGTGAGGGGGACGCATTGCACCCGCACGGAATCCGGACCCATTCATTTCTATGGGGCTGTGCACATGAGCGGTGATTTTCACGCATCACTTCTGCGTTGCGTGAAAATCGCAGCATGCTCTATATTGTGCGTTTTTCACGCAACACAGGCCCCATAGAAGTGAATGGGGCTGCGGGAAAATCGCAAGCATCTGGAAGCAAGTGCGGATGCGTTGCGATTTTCCCGCATGGTTGCTTAGCAACGGGACCCGATCTCTATTATTTTCCCTTATAACATCTTACCATGGTGATGGACCATGTGATTGGACCATGTGATGTGACATCATCACAGGTCCTTTAGATCTTAGCTGATGCAGGGAAAGAGAGGACAGATCGCAACTACGCCATCAAGTGGCTAAGGTAAGGTAACTTTTATTATTTTTAACCCCTTCCTCTTCATTTTACTATGCATTCTGTAGTGAGAACGCTATTATTTCCCCTTATAACCATGCTATAAGGGAAAATAATCAATTCTCCAGAAGACCCGAAACCGGATTTCAGTGATGAAGTCCGGCTTTGGGTCTGGGTACCAAACATGGCGATTTTTCTCACGCGCGTGCAAAACGCATTACAAACGTTTTCACCCGCGCAGGAAAATCGCGCATATTCCCGCAACGCACCCGCCTCTTATCCGGGCATCAAACATGACGCCCGTGTGAAAGAGGCCCAAGTCATGAATGTAACGATGTCTGACATCGATGTGCTCTGTTCTTGCATTAATCTTCTCACTCGTCGCCAGCTTAATGCAAGCCTGTCCTCAAATAAGACGGTAGGTTCTGATGTTGCCTCTCCAAGATCCTCGAGTAATTGCTGTAACCACACAACTTCTTGACCGGCATAAGCTGCAGATCTGTATTCGGCTTCTGTAGACAATGCCGCTGACATCTGTTTCTTGCTGGACCAAGATATAGGACTGTTTCCCAATTTTATTAAGTCCAGAAAGAGACATCGGAGGCAGCAAGTCCGGATGAAAGAGATAGGGTTGATAAGATGGGGAGAAAATTCCTAAATAGGGGGTACCCACGAAAACTAGTGGAAAGGACAAAACAAAAAACAGCATTGGTTGACCGAGAATCTACACTTCAGAGTAGGAGAATGAAAAATGAAAATAAATGGATTCCTTTCGTGTCCACTTATGGTGCTCTTAGTGGGAAAATCACACAGATCATACGTACGGAGTGGCACATTCTACAGAAAGGGCTGCCCCAGATACAGGAATTTGATAATTTTCCCATGATGGCATACAAGAGGGGAACAAATCTGCGTGACAAACTGGTGAAAACGGAGGTCACAGAGCCCCGTGGGGATGGACAAACATATCTAGCACCAAGAAAGATGGGTTGCTACCCTTGGCTGCTGTAGTTGTGGGACTATGACCAAGGGAGGTGTCTTTTTCCATCCCTACAGCGGTAAATCTTACATTAGGGAGTTCTTTACATGTAGGTCTCGTGATGTTGTCTACATGTAGGTCTCGTGATGTGGACTCATCTACATAGGTTAGACTACCATGGAGGCCCGTGAGCGGATTAATTCCCACAAGAGCAACATAAGGAGGTGTCTTGTCGACAAACCAGTAGCTAAACATTTTGTGGAGCGTGGGCACTCGGTTAACCCATTACGCTTCCGCATTATTGACTCAGTGGGTAAAATGAGACGAGGGGGTGACAGACATCGGCTCCTACGTAAAAAGAGCTTAAATGGATATTTGAATTAAAAGCCCTTCAACCTCATGGGTTGAATATTGAATTCAGTGTGGGGTCTGTGTGACGCATCCAGGATGTGCTCTGTGATGTGTGTTTTTATATATATAAGGTTTTTAGGTTGTGATATAAAGTACTAATGTATAGTGGGCACCTATTCACATTGTACACGGCATTAGTTCATGATGCACGCTCGACCAAAACAATACGCCGTGGTCTTTTGTGCGCTGTATGTTCTCATCCACTGTGCGCTGTCATGTGGACATCCATGGAGGAATCTTTTCTGCAATGGGTGTTTGATCGGTGCTTGAGAGACAATGCGTCATGCCTGCGACTGAGTAGATTGCTTCATGATCGCAAGGACATGTTTGTCTGCGATCATGTGATGGATCACGTGAGGTAACTCCCCTCTGCTCAGTCATGTATACTGGATACAGGATGTGTTGCTATAGGACAGGCATGTCCAAACTCCGGCCCTCCAGATGTTGCAAAACTACAACTCCCATCATTCCTGGACAACCTACAGCTATTAACCTACATAGGAGCATGATGGGAGTTGTAGTTCTGCAACACCTGGAGGGCCAGAGTTTGGACATGCCTGCTATAGGAGGTCACGTGATTCTCCGCTTCCTCTCTGTATGACATGCGCATTGGAGACTGAGGGACGCGCGGGTGAGCGTGCAACACGATACTATTTGCCCTTTCACTGTCTATGATGAGGTGAGAATGTCGTCTATTATAGCGGATGTATTGTCGGCACATCAGCTGTTTAGCCTTACTCTGATTGGCTGAGAAATTCTAACCTTTTATATCACTCATCTATAATGAAAGGCAGTGATTGGACAGACCTCTGAGAAGGGGCGGAGTCTTCACTTTATAAACTCATGTATGTATGGAGCACATTATGCTTGACGAAGGCTGTGTGAGAGCCGAAACGTAGCGCTCTTTTGTATTCACGTTTTTTCATGTGAGCAGTTCCCAAAATAAAGGGATTTCCTCCGGACATGCTGCCTCCGACATCTCTCTTTGCACTATATACTCAGGAGCCTCTGTGGATCTAGGGCTCCAGGCTGGCTGCTGCATTCCGAAAGACCGCAAGATCTGGCGAGTGCTATTCCACATCGATTTACTACATCCCAATTTTAATAAGTAACCACTTGTGGATTTGCGTCTGCTGTGGTCGCCTGCCCAATCGGAGTCCACATATCCCATGAGGTTTAAGTCACCACTTGCTGACAATTTGTCTGTTTCAGATGTCTCCTAACTCTTTTAACCCTTTGCATTCCAGTCTCTTTGACGTGGTTTATCAACTCGCCTGCTGAGAAGAGACATGGCAGCAGCAATGTCTGGACGTGTACTGGTTGCAATGTAGAGAAGTGTCCGCACTGCTTGTCTGTACTGTTCACTGGATGTGAAGATCATCTTCTCCTTCTATCTTTGGATAGGCTGTATCCATAGGGGTGTTTGTTCCTTTGGCCTCTGTCATGTTGAATTGCTGAAGAATAGTTAATTTTTGCGCTCTGGTTTAACAGGAAACGTCCGTCTTTCTCGTGCTGGATGTCAATTCCAAGCTAATATGTCACTTCACCTAGGTCTTTAGTTTCGAAGTGCTTATTGAGTACTCCTGTTAACTTTGCAATTTCATCGTTGTTTTTGTGAGCAATGATCAGGTCATCCACATAAATTAGCAGATACATCCATTCAGCGTCTACTTGTTTAGCGTATAGGCACGGATCAGCTTGGCTTCTTGTAAATCCTTCATTTAGTAGAACTTGATTAATCTTTAAGTTCCATGATCGAGCTGATTGTTTAAGGCTGTAAAGAGATTTTTGCAACTTGCAGACAAGTCCCTTTTTCACATATCCTTCTGGCTGAGACATGTAAATTTCTTCTTCAATATCACCATTAGGAAAAGCTGTCTTAATATTGTGATGTTTCACAATCATTGTACGCATGGCAGCCGCTGTCATAAGTGTTCTGAAAGTACTTTGTTTAGCAACTGAAGCAAATATAGCATCATAGTCCTCACCGAACTTCTGTGAGTAACCTTTAGCAACCAACCTTGCCTTGTACCGACAGACTTTCCCTTCAGAGTTACATTTGGTTTTAAAAACCCATTTATATCCTATGTCCTGTTTACCTTGAGGTAGCTCTAAAAGTGTCCATGTCTGGAGAGCATTGAGTGATGTCATCTCTTCATCCGCGGCTTTAGTCCACATTTGTTTCTCATGCATTTGCAATTTCTTCATCTCTTTCCATGAACCTGGTTCAGTTTGAACGGCTCTGCGAGCTTTATTGGTTCTGGTTGATCTTCTGACTGAAGGGATCTCTGGTTCAGTTTGAACGGCTCTGCGAGCTTTATTGGTTCTGGTTGATCTTCTGACTGAAGGGATCTCTGGTTCAGTTTGAACGGCTCTGCGAGCTATGGAAGATAAACCTTTATTGGTTCTGGTTGATCTTCTGACTGAAGGGATCTCTGGTTCAGTTTGAACGGCTCTGCGAGCTATGGAAGATAAACCTTTATTGGTTCTGGTTGATCTTCTGACTGAAGGGATCTCTGGTTCAGTTTTTGACTTTTCTGCAGTCATTTCTATTTCTGTGTCACTTTCCTTATTTTCTTGAGTGACTGATGTGGATTCTTTCTCAGTTTGAATAGTTTGTGTCAGTTGTTCAAACTTTAAACACACAGAGCTTTCATCAATAATCACACTTCTGCTGACTGTTACCTTGTTTGTGTCCTGATGTAAAATCCTGTATCCTTTTTGAGATTCACTGTAACCCACAAGTACTCCTCCTTTTGCACATGCATCCCATTTTGTACGTTTTTATTTTGGAATGTGTACATAGGCTTTACTTCTAAAAATTCTGATGTGTCTTAAATCTGGTTTCTTTTTGTTCCCCAGTTCATATGGAGTTTTTGTTGTTGCTTTCCTTGCAAACGATTTTGAAGATAACATGCAGTCATGATAGCTTCTCCCCAGTATGTAGTTGGCATATCAGCATCAAATGGCATGCTCCTCCCACTTTCACACAGTGTGCGGTTCATTCTCTCTGCAACTCCATTGTGCTCTGGGTTATATGGAACAGTTGTCTGGAACATAATTCCATGTTTCCTGAGAATGGCTTGTGTTTTACCATTTGTATATTCTGAGCCATTATCTGTTCGTAGTACTCTGGGCATCCTGCCAAATGTATTACTTACTTGAGCGAGATACTCTTCTAATTTCTCTGGCACTTCATCCTTATTGTGAAGTAGAAACACTGTGGTATATCTGGAGTAATCATCAATGAAGGTCAAGAAGTACTTTTAAGGACCTATACCTATACTGGAGACTATGCTCCAATCCAATAGAACAGTGATTCCCAAACCAGGAAAGGATCCTCAGTCAGAATGTGCCAGTTACTGCCCAATCAGTCTATTGAATTCAGATCTTTACTAAACTGCTAGCCAACTGGTTAAACTGCTGGCTCCCTCAGTTGATCCATAAAGATCAGGTTGGGTTCGTCCATTTCCAACAGGCGAGGACAATACAAGGAGAGTAGTTGACCTGATTGATGCGGCTAATAAGTGGTCGATTGAAACTCTGCTTCTTAGCCTTGATGCTAACTGGTCCTTTATGTTTCATACACTACAGAGATTTGGGTTTACAGGCCCCTTCCTGCAAGCACTCAGAGGTCTTTACTCGTCCCCAACAGCACGTGTCAATCTGCCTCATGCATGCTCCTCTCTATTCCTAATATTAGAAATGGAACCCGACAGGGTTGTCCCCTATCACCGCTTCTATATGTTTTAAGCATAGAACCGCTTGCCACTCGGATCCGGTCGAGCCCGAACACCAAGGGCATCCAAATACGGGACAGATCTTTTACTACATCTTTATTTGCTGATGATGTCCAGTACCTCTCTACCTAATCTCCATGCCACCATTGACACTTACAGTAGACTCTCAGGCTATAAGATAAATACAAAAACAGAAGCACTTACCCCTCAATATCCCACCTCATACATTAAATACCTTACAACACTCCTATAACTACTCTTGGCAGAACCGCTCTCTAAAATACTAAGGGGCTCATATTGCTTCTCCCTACTCTACTGTATATGAAGCGAATTTCCCCCCAGTGCTCACCAATATCACTACGTTTTTATGTCAATGGGGATCCCCCCATATATCCTTATTGAGCCAAATAGCAGCAATTAAGATGTCTATACTGCCCAGACTCCTATATCTCTTTGAGACGCTTCCGGACAGGGCGCCTGCGGGGATTCTCCGCCAGATACAGTCTGCCTTTCTCACAATGGTGTGGAATAATAAACGACATCGTATTGCTAAGTCGGTCCTGACCTCCAAGAAATCCCACGGTGGCCTCTCGCTCCCAGAAATGGACCTTTACTATGCCACGCATCTTAGGCATATAGCGTCTTGGTCTACACTACATTTCTTTAATAAATGGACTGAGACAGAACGACTTTGGTTAGCCCCGGTACATATGAGTGCTATGATCTGGGGTCACCCAGTCGATCTCTCTCCCCAGAACTTACTAGGCCCCATGGCATTCACTAGAAACCTATGGTTGAGCTGCAAGATTAAATTTAACCACTCCACTCTACATTCCTCTCACGCCGTTTCTATTTACCCCACACTTAGGCAATAGCAGTGAAGCATATATGGCTAAATCGTGGATAGAGACGGAACTTTATCGCTTCCGTGATTTGCGAGACCCTCTTACCAACCCCCTATTTTCTTTTCCAGAATTACAAAGTAAATATAATCTCCCCTCATCCTCTGCATTCCACTACCAACAAATTATTGTCGCTCAGCCACTACTTCAGGACTGATACCTTCTCTTACCCCATTTGAAAAATGCTTCCTTCAGCTAGAGGCGTTATCTCCGATATATGTGACCTGCTCTCCTCCCAGATATATTTGGTTGGAGGGGGACATTTGTATATGCGGACGTGGGAGGAATGGCTTAATAGAGCTGTCTCAGCGGGTCTCTGGAACATGATATGGTCAAGGGCTTTTGCTAGCTCCTCTTGTGTAGTCTATCATACCCCATGTTGCATACTCTTAACGGGACTATCCCTAATGTTTGCTGGAGATGTTCGGCTAGTGGTGCCTCGATTTATCACATTCTTTTGGGACTGTCCTTTCATATTGCCCTTCTGGACTATGGTGGCTTCTGTAGTACAGGAAGTCCTGGGATGCTTGGTGGTGTTGGACCTGCTCACGTACCTACTAAATGTTTGCCCTAGGGGTCTGAGAAGTCATGTCTCCAGGCTGCTCCTCCATTTACTTACTTCTGGAAAAGGGCTGCTCCTCCATCCAAGGTGGATTATTACTCCCATATTCAAGACATGCGCTCTTTTTAATACTACACAGCTTTGTCACAAGGGAATGGAGATAGGTTTTTAGAGATCTGGTTCCTTTGGGATCTTCACCACACTGATCTTCACTTATAGAGCGAAGGAGAGAACTGTTTTTTTCCCTTTTTTATTATGTTCCTTTCCTCATAGTCTTAGACTATGCGATATATCTAATGTGATGTACACCAGTTGTTGTTATATAAGCTGGTGCAGTATCATCTTCGCTTGTTTTTCTATGTAATCTATGTCTACCTATTGTAATGTAGACAGTTATCCATATATAAGAATATTGATGGGGCACTCTCAAAAATTTGGAACTTATAGTATTGGCTATTAGGAGTTTATGGCTGTTCGAAACAGGATGGCCATGATAAGTTAATCCTTAATATAGATACACCGTTGTCAAACAACTTGAAGTGTCCAGTCCAGTTTTTACGGACGACCGTGACCCCTATAAAAGGAGGGGTGATGTATGGGGGTGTTAACCACTGAAGGGGTGAACTGGCAAACCCCGAAACGCGTCTGGTGACTGACCCCCCAAATTATAGAGTTTTTTCAGTCGAAATTCTTCTATGAAAGATACCAGAGGATTGCATGTGAGGTATTCAATAGAGGCTTCATCTGCGCGAAAAGAACGGCAGAGCACGAACCCTACATCTCAGGTTTAACCATTTATGGTGCGGCTAACAGTGATTTTTAAAGGACATTGTGAACTATTCTTGTTTAAGAGATTCCTCTATATTTTTCAAAGTGGCTAGCCATTGTATCTCTACTGATCGCGATTTTATTTGTTAGCATAGGAGATTGGCGTATTTTTGGTTTATATATTCTGATGTATTTAGTGTCTTAAGATTTAATAAATATCTATCTATTTTCAATCAAGATCCCTATTTGGTTCCACATTTTTGAGAGTGCCCCATCAATATTCCTATTTTGATTACCCTTTTTTGGGGTGGAGTGAGTGACTCCATCCGGTGGGTAGCACCCAATTCCCTTACATCTCTTTCTGACATATGTCAGAAAATGTTTAATAAATACAAAGTAAAAAGAAATATTTCTTTTTACAAAGACACTGATACAGACAGTTACATTTGGGGTTTCTGGAACCCAAAGCACAGTAGGACAATCCACAGCCACAGATCGGTACTAATGGTGAGTAAAACCACTTGCGGTTCCCTGAGATAAGAACACCAAACCCCCCATGCCTTCTGAAATTTTTGGGCACTACTCTTACGCATTCTCAAATGATACTACTTGATTTACTAAAGCTTTCCACCGACTAATGCTGGTGCGAATGGTCCACCATCCATCTTAACGTGTAACTGCCATTTCACTACCAAAAATGAAATTCCTAACATATGTGAGGCTGAAAGGAAGATATTGATGAAGCTGCATTTTTCAGCTAATTTTACCTTTCTGTTGTCTGTATTCAGCCCTCCGCAACCATATTTCTCTGTGCCTGTATTTCAGCTTCTTCCTAAAATGGCATCTGCTGCACTTCCAGGGTGATGTTTGCCCTTCCTTGAGGCCGTCCTGTATTTCCCTCACTTCCCATAAGCCCTTGCTCTCCTCACATGCACAGGCAGGACTAAAAGGCAGACAACCTCCTCCACTACCCAAGAGCAGTGTGCATATTTTTGCAGCCAGGTTCCCCCTATACTTTAGTAACACAGCCAAATACTCACCTAGTTCTTCCCACCCCCCAGCAGCGCGATCTACACTTACACATCGCGCTGCTGTGAAGGAAGACAAGCGGTGCTCATTCCCTCCAGCAGCGCCATGTGTATAATGCATTTTCACTTGGGGTATGTTATTACTATGCCACACCTCTTTAAAATAGGATATAGGGGTAGGCATCACAGACTCCTTGCAGGCAGGAAGGCTGGTCCTAACACTGTGAACGCGCATCCAGGGCTGAGCTCCTCCTCCCAGAGCCGATCCGTCTCTTGAAGATAGAGAAGACAGACTGCACATGGCAATGCACTGAGGAGAGGCCTGCACAATGGTAAAGTGGCACACATTTGTGGGAGTTTTTATCATGTAAAACAGGAAATTATTACATTTTAAAACACAAAAACACACGATACCATTACAGTATAAGAAAAAAAAACGGCAGTTACACTTTAAGCTATGGGCTTTCAGGCCAAAAATAAAGTCTCCCGTAGGAAGATCCTTTCATAGTGTGTCCACTGATCCTCTAGCATCACCCCCAATAAACAGCGAACAATAGGAACTGGGCGCACCATAAGCTGACAAAGGATATCTGCCACTGCCCACCAGAACGCATTCACATGAGTGCAGGACCATATGAGCTGCCAAAAATCATCCCCAGGAGTACTACATCTACGACAGTTGGAATGTGATAGGTGGCCCATGTGGTACAGTTTGGTCAGGGTGATATAACAACGATGCAATATAAAAAGCCAGATTAACTTATTATTAACAGAGGGAGAGACCAGCGATGGAGACTCTAGAACCTCAGCCCAATCCTCACTAGACAAGGAGGGAAGAAATTCCATCCATTTTGTGAATGCTGTTATAGATGTGGCAGATACTCTAGAACAGGGGTCTCAAACTCACGGCCCGCAGGCCATTTGCGGCCCTCAGTACAATATTTTGTGGCCCACACCAACGGCCGGCCTGCGCAAAAATGAATGAATGAAAAAAAATAATCTGACTTACTGTAGTACTGCTGCAGCGCCACGCCGGCCGCCTGCCCAGCCTGCGAGTACCATCATGGCAACACACGGTCACATGGGCTCAGGGCAGGCCACGGGGGTGTGACAGGGTGACTGAGCAGCACCGCCGCGGCGGGAAGCAGCCAGAGCAGAGGGACTATCAGAGGCGAGCAGTCTGACACAGCCACAGTGGTCAGAAAAAGATTGAATTGAAGAGTCGCCGGCCGCCGGCAGGAGTCAGGACAGGTCAGGTTGTGTTATGTAAGGGTAGCGAGTGTGGTGTGAGTGACAACATGGAGGGAGCCAGAGGGGGAGAAATGTGACAGCATGGAGAGAGCCAGAGGGGGAGAAATGTGACAGCATGGAGAGAGCCAGAGGGGGAGAAATGTGACAACATGGAGAGAGCCAGAGGGGGAGAAATGTGACAACATGGAGGGAGCCAGAGGGGGAGAAATGTGACAACATGGAGGGAGCCAGAGGGGGAGAAATGTGACAACATGGAGCGAGCCAGAGGAGGAGAAATGTGACAACATGGAGGGAGCCAGAGGGGGAGAAATGTGACAACATGGAGGGAGCCAGAGGGGGAGAAATGTGACAACATGGAGGGAGCCAGAGCGGGAGAAGTGTGACAACATGGAGGGAGCCAGAGGGGGAGAAATGTGACATCATGGAGAGAGCCAGAGGGGGAGAAATGTGACAACATGGAGGGAGCCAGAGGGGGAGAAATGTGACAACATGGAGGGAGCCAGAGGGGGAGAAATGTGACAACATGGAGCGAGCCAGAGGAGGAGAAATGTGACAACATGGAGGGAGCCAGAGGAGGAGAAATGTGACAGCATGGAGAGAGCCAGAGGGGGAGAAATGTGACAACATGGAGGGAGCCAGAGGGGGAGAAATGTGACAACATGGAGGGAGCCAGAGGGGGAGAAATGTGACAACATGGAGGGAGCCAGAGGGGGAGAAATGTGACAACATGGAGGGAGCCAGAGGGGAGAAATGTGACAACATGGAGGGAGCCAGAGGAGGAGAAATGTGACAACATGGAGGGAGCCAGAGGGGGAGAAATGTGACAACATGGAGGGAGCCAGAGGGAGAGAAATGTGACAACATGGAGGGAGCCAGAGGGGGAGAAATGTGACAACATGGAGGGAGCCAGATGGGGAACTTCACTCAATGTTCTATTCATGTTCAGGACACTTTATGTTCAGAAGAAATAATTAAAACTGTTAATAATGACATTTGAGGACTTTTTTTGTGAAATCCCTTATGCGGCCCAGCCTCACCCAGAGTTTGCCTCCTGCGGCCCCCAGGTAAATTGAGTTTGAGAACCCTGCTCTAGAATCTATTAAATGTGCATACAGCATAGAAATTATGCTTCGGGGGCCTTGTGTGTTATGGACACCACTCGGGGTATACTGAAATCGCTATCCTATCTGTTATCAGTTGGATCTGGAATGCATGGCGAAGCTGTAGAAATCTATAGAATCCATCTCGGGGAACACCAGTCCAAGTCTTGAACCTGCAGAAATGATAGGATGACACCATCCTTCTAGATATCTCCTACCGACCATACCCCCTGCTTCTGCCTAAAACCACTTCCCTCCATGGTGAATAAATCCTCAAACAGAATATTAGCCCACAAAGGGGCCACCGTAGACATGTCCCTATAACTCTGCAGCTCCTTCACCGCCTTCCAAGTCTGGCTAGCTAATCAATGCATAGGCAAAACCCTCCCAGGGACCTCAGAAATTCCTTTCCAGAACAGGCCAGAGATGTTGAATCTGTCAATGCCTCCTGAACAAGTGTTCAAAACTGGGCAGATTGGAGTTGGTAATCCAGGAGTACAGATACCTCAGTTGGCCCGCTAGAAAGTAGAGGTAGAAATCAGGCAGGGAGTATCCTCCTAGAGACAAACAATTTGTGCCGATTGTCTCCCCAAATAAAAGATGCCATCAGAGAGTGTAGTCTAGGTTAAGAAGAGATCTGGGTCTAAATGACCCACACTCTAGTGAGTCTTTGTCCGGTTTCAACAGTATCCCAATAGTAGCATCATAAAGAGACTCAGGTAATTTGCCCAACGAGAAAGCAGATTGATACATAGCCTGAAATTTAGGTCCTAAGACTTCTAGATACCTCTTATAAACCTCCAGTGAAAGACCATCTGGCCCTGGGGACCCATTAGCCAGACTGTTACCCGCTTCTGTGATTTCCTCCAAGCTGATTTACACTTTCCAGGGATGCCAAGTTCCCATCTCATCTAAATACTCTTTTAGGTAGTCCAAAGAGTAGTTAACCCTAGACGCATAAAGATCTGCATAGAACTCCTGGAATCAGCCAGATCCTCCTCTAAGACATCACCACCTGTGGATCTAATGCGCAGTATGGCCAGAGATGGAAGGACTGCTATTTAAGAAAAACATCTTCCTGTCCCTTTTTTTCTTTCAGATAGATGGTATATTCCCGACCTGCTAGTAACCACTCTTTCCTATGATCCTCTGTAGGTTGCCATGTAAATTGAGACTCTAGTGCTTTGCACCTAGTGGTCAACTCTTCTTCCCTGTGCCTAGTTTCCCGTTAAATATATGAGATTGAAGATTTAAGGCAACCTCTCAGATAACCCATTTTAGCAGTTATGTTCATCCTCATGAATAGCCAAAAATACCCTTAACTGTTCAGAGCTACGGTAGGGCCCAAGAGAAATATCAGAAAGGGTGTAATCACATCCTAACCATACCCACATTCGGAGGGGACCCCTGAATATGTAACATTTTCGGAGCGTGATCGGACACACCTTGCGGTCCGTAAGAAACACTCTGGATTGCTGAATAAGTAATAGGGTCACAGAAAATAAACTTAATGCGTGACAGAGCCCCCCTCGAGGGAGTAAAACATGAGAATTCCTGTACAACTAGAGTGCCATTCCCACCTGACATTTTGACATCGCTCCAGCATCGCAGGCTGCGATGTATCAGCGGGGAGGGACTGGGAGGAGGAGCTGGGGGCCGGCAACTGCGGCGGGGCCGGTGCATTCACTGTGCTCCGGCCCCGCCACTCCAGTACAGTTATAAAATGTGTAATTCAATTAATAATGATTCATGTTGCCCCCTCTGTAGTATAACATTCAATATATCCTACACTCACAGGGCTACTGTTATATCGTAATGCAGGCCGGCCGGGCAGATGAGCTGCAGCGTAACTGACTGACGCCACGCTGCCTGCGCCGTCTGCTTCATTAGCCCATTTAACTTCATACTTTTACCCTTTTCTGGGTGACATGTTGATAATAGAATACAATATTAGCAGCTTATCCAGTATCGGACTGGATGAGGCTTCCCCACTCTACTGCTCAGGAGGCTGCAGCCTCCCACAACATACTACTTATTGAAGCCCAAATATATTAAAGTTATCAGCACTATTGCCAGGAGCTTCCATTGCATTTTATTAGCATCCTGCTGCACTATCCATTCTGATCCCGTCCTCTGTCCTGCCAGGTGAATAAGCCAGAGCCATGAGCAGCAAGGCACTAACTCTGTCTATGGCAGCACAGTTTATTACTGAGAGCATGAACTGCCTCCAGCATGGTGCAGAGGTTCAGAAGAAGGCAGATATTGACAGCTCTGAGTTCATCTAAATGTCCACCGTTAGGTCGTTTACTCCGCTCCGATGAATTGCTGAGGGAGACAGCATACTGAAAGTCTTTTAAACTGCATTCTGATGGTGGTGATGTCTGGTTCCTTCCTGTGCTCATCTTTCTGAGGAGACTTTTACAGGAGGTTCTGTGTTCTCTGGAAAGTCTCCCCACCGTTCTTGAGACTTCTGAAAGGACAGCTTTTCATGGGTTTCTCCTCAGTGGATGCTACTTTTTCTAGAATTTTCGGTTTATAATGTGTATTAAGAGCCACAAGCCTGTTAGTGTGTTGCATTGTGTGCCTTTTTATTCTTACTTTAATGGAAGCATTTCCAAGATTTTTTGAGAAGCCCATCATCTTTCTGTTCCACTGGCTCTCTTATCGGAGAGGAGTATATTGTAGGGGCAGACATCTATCCGGTACGGTACGAAGTGCAACATCATCTATAATGACACGAACGTCAAGAAACTCGATGGACAAACCCCCAAAATTAAGGGTGAACATCATGTTCATGTTGTTCGTGCCGTTCAGATGGGCAAAAAATTGCTCACACTGCTCTTGCTTCCCCGACCACACCATGAAGACATCATCCACGTAGCGCAGGAACAAATGTATGTGTCTGAGAAAGGGGTTGGAAGTCGAAAAAATATACCTATCTTCCAAGAAAAATATTTGCAAAACTGCAGGAGACAGGTTTCCCCATGGCAGTCCCAAAAATCTGCCTGTACCATTGATTTCCAAATCTAAATACATTGTTCTCCAGTACAAACAGCAGAGACTCTTCTAAAACAACGGCCAAAAAGAGCGCCAAAACAATGTCTGCTGGTGTTCTTCTGCTCACCCAACATGACATCGTCACTGGGATCTGACCAGAGAAGCAGAGGCTCCCAGGGGCGGATTGGCCATAGACCTTACAGGGAAATTTCCCAATGGGCCAATTCCCAGGGGGGCCACCGGAGCCCTCCTTATGACTGGCCAGTGGAAGTTTTTGGGGATGTATTCTGTGATGCACTGTGGTTTTTGGCTTTGTTGGAGTGCTATAATGTGACACAATATGGTATTTCTGGCCCGCCTACTTGTGTTGTTCCTGCCTTTCATCAACTTGGACCCAATTATAAAACGGGGCTACTTTTAGTATTTTTTGCAGGGGCACTTTAAGGTCCCAGTTCGCCCCTGGATGCGGTAAAATCAAGGGACCCATAAAAAGAAGACCCCAGGTTGTACCTGCACATTAAAGAATCTGGAGTGCTAGTAATAATGATCCAACGGCTACAGGGCCAGACAAGAAGACCCTCTCACAGTGTCCACTGTAGGGCCCGGAAGAACACCGGCGGGGCCTTAGAACGTCGTCCTGTTCCTACAGAGCTCACGATCTTCCAGCTCTGCTGATATGACTTGACGATGTGGAAACTCCTGATCAAATTCAGGAGTTTGATACAAACATTAGACTCCACTACATGGGACTTGTTCAGCCAGCTTTTGAATTTCAGTCCCTGGTTATAGTCTGCAGCTGATATACAACGTTCCTGTAAAAACATGATCGTACAAAGAATGGTAAAATAGGATCCATTATATTGCAAACTGAATTGAATCAAATAGCCGTTATAATGTTAACAAGATGAAGAAACGCACAGCAACATAGAAAAACCCCTGCCTTAAAGGGAGACAGTCAGCAGGAATGTCACTGTTACACCAGGCGCAATCTGTATAGAAATGAGCAGTACCCGGTTCTTGCATAGTCATCTCACCATTCCTTGTCCCTCAGCAAGGAGAGGGAGGGGCTGGCAGAGGAAGCAGGAGGAGCAAGGGTGCACAGAGTGGCATGGCCCCACCCTCTGTGCACTTGTCTGGTGAAACGTTAGACACTTTTTGTGTGTCATTCTGAACTACCATGATTTGATGGATCTTTTTTGTGGCACCAGATTCACTACCTTCTGCTAGATGTCTCCTAATGAGAAACCTTCGAGGTCAGATTGTATGTGCAGCATATTGCATTACATATTACATATTGCAGATCTTGTATTACAGTTCATGTTGCTATGAATTTTCCGTTCCTCTCCATAACACATGACCCCACAGTTCACATGTTGGTATGCTTGGGTGGACCACTACCTCCCACCATTGGCCATACACATTCCCAGCTTGATTAGAGACATGACCATGGCCTTAGTTCTAGAAGAAAAGCATATATTTGGGCCACACGTGATGTCTTTGCCCCGTATTGCTCTGCTCTCCGTGTTTGGACTATATTGGATGCCATCATGATACCTATAGCACATTTAGTGTGAAAGTCCATGTATTTCTGCTGTTGGTTGCAGAGTGTTTGCTTGAGCATTGCTGTTTTACATTCCATAGTTTCAGTAGTCAATGTTGACTGTGGCATCTTAGTATTTTACAAAGGGGAGGGGCTTCATCAGTCACCCCCCATCACCCTCGTCCCCGTGATGCAATCATGGAGTACCTAACAATGTCTTTCATCTTAGTACTTCCATTAGGCCCTACCAAAGGCATAAAACACTGCAGTACAGAAGTATCGGAGCGTATTCTGCGGATGTTCAAAAATCTCCTAGTAGGAGTAAAAAAAAAATTTAAAAAGTGAAAGAATATTAAAAGGGTTTTCCGGGATTTTAATACTGATGACCTATCCTCAGGATAGGTCATCAGTATTTGATCAGCGGGGGTCCGACACCTGGGACCCCACCAATCAGCTGTTTGGGAAGGTCTTCTCCCTGCTCATCAAGCACAGCGCATACACTGTACAGTGGCCATGCTTGGTATTGCAGCTCACCCCTATTCATTTCTATGGGGCTGCACTGTGCCTAGGCCATGAGACCGATGAACGTGCCATCACTGGCCTAGGAGAAGGCTTGTTAGTGGTACAATTTTGGGGTTAGGGTACCTAACTTAATTGCTTTTTATATATTTTTGGGGAGTTGAGTTGACAAAAACAGCAATGCCATCATTGTTCTTTCATCTTTTTTTTGTTTCAGTGTTCACAATGTGTGATATGTATATGATTTATAGATCAGATAGTTACGGGCGCGGTGATACCAATTATGTGTCATTTAATTTATCTTTTTCATTTTTTTCACCAATTATAAATGAGCAGATATGAGAGAGATCAAATTTTTTTTTTAATTTTTTAATTTTTTTTTACACTTGTGTTTACCAAGTCCCATTTGGTTCTTGAATACCCAGTGGTCTGATGGCTGTACAATACACTGCAATAGTCATTTATTGCAGTGTGTTGTAAAGTCAGTTTAACACTGACATTTGGCCTGCTCAGACTGACCCTGTCATCGTGTAGAGGGAGCCTGATGCGGAAGAGAGAGAGAGCTCTGTCCCTCTGTAAACTCCATGGATGGCATGGTGGCTACTGGCCACAGCATCTATGGGGTTAAATGGCTGGGATCAGTGCCGTCATGAACTGTGGAGATTAGAGCATCTGAGGGAGCAAAAACCCAGAAGTGTGCGCTTCCGGGTATGCTCCAGCTCCTCCGGCAAGGATTGGGGGAGCTGGATGCAGTGTGCGGCATCATCTGTCCTCCTGACAATGGGCTGCTGCACATTGGTTCCTATGGAGAGCTCTGTAGGAACATGGTATAATCCCCTTAGACTCCAATGGTAATGCATTGTCGTCTATGAGAGAAACAATCTGCTCTTTTACAGAAGAAACCCTATAAAAAGTGTAAAAAAACAAAAACTGTAAAACTATGTAAAAATTCAAATCACCTCTCTTTCCCCAAAATAAAAATTTGCCAAAAACAATTTAAAAAAAATACACATGGGCATCGCCACGTATGAAAACCCCTGTGCTATTAAGGTCTAAAAATATATATTCCATATGGCTAAACAAAAAAGTCAAAATGGCTGATTCGACATTTTTTGGGTTACAAAAAATTAAAAAGTGATTAAAGAGTGGTACACACCCCAAAATGGTATCAATAAAAAGTACAGATCACCGACCTGTCACAAAGCTCCATATACATAACTTCAAAAAAGTTTTTTTTAATTCCGTATTAAAACGCAAGACAAACTATACATATGTGGTTCCACCGTAATCATACTGACCTGGAGAATGAAAGTAACCGGTCAGTTTTACCACAATGCAGATTGGTAGTACCCTATTTGTAACCACCTCTACTATAAAGTTACACCATCAAAAAATCTGCTGTTTTTGCTTCTTCTGCTTCCAGAAATCTGAGATACATGGCAATCAAAAAAGTCACCTGTTCCTCAGAATGGTATTGATAAAAAGTCTGCGTACTGCTCCATTGATGGAAAATAAAAATGTTACGGGTCCTTGAAAGCAGCCGCCCATTGTATGCAAAATATTTGGTATTGATGTAATTGTACTCGCTGATCCACAGAAGGAGTATAACATGTCAGTGAATGCTGTAAAAAAAAAATGACAGGATTGCAGTTTTTTTTCATTAATCTCAGTTCCCCTAAAAACTTTTATAAAGTGATGAAAGTGTAATATACACGGCCACAGCGGTTCCAATGAACAGCCCTTTTCCTGCAATAAAGACCCTCGCAGAGCATTCCGTTATTCATTCCGTCATAATAGAAGTCTACGGCCAGCATAACGGGTCCGTCCAGTTTTCAGTCTGCTGGAGTCCTCTCCTGCATAACAGAAACGGGACAGATCCCTTATGCAGGCCTTGGACTTCTATTATAACGGAATGCCTCTAAAGGCATTCCATTATGCATTCTGTCATGGAATTGTTCTATGGTCCGTGGTAACGGAATCCATAACACAATTCAGCAGATACCCCAACTCAAACTGAAAATATGAGGTTCGCTCATCCCTAATGAAGACCATAGCTGGTTGTGCTGGTAAGGGATTAAAGGTAGACTGTGGCCATGATCAGATGTCCAGTGAGCATCATGGAGGGGTTCACCATACTCAGGTTGGGTGGTACCAGCGAGTGCTTTCTTTATGCCTGATATCAGAGCGGTGACAAGTGCGGGAAAACTGGAAGTTGTATTAAAGTGATGGCCAATTGGTATTGAAGGGCTAAATGTGTTTAAGAGGGCGGGCTTATAAGACAGCAGTTAGAGTGGTCGCTGAGTGTAGAGCAGAATCCTAGACTTTGCCATTGACACATTTGGAAGTGTTATACAAAATGCTATAAGGATGGAATGACGTGCGCAGGTTTTATGGCTGTTTTAGTGGCAGGTTTATGGTGTGTTTTTTTTGTTTGTTTTTTAAGCCCAAGCCAATGTTGGATTCAAAAGGGTTAGGGTTCAAAAGAAATGGACCCATTTCACTTCTCCTGTGTTTCAAGTCTCATAGGAATGTAATAAATGTCTCTTTTTTGTGATTTGAAAAAAATAAATAAAAAATAACAAAATCAATTTTCAATCCTTACAGAAATTCCCAGTAAGAACATCATTTTGTCACACAGTTATAAAGTGGAAGATGAAGATATCATGCAGGACTTCAGGACATCAGGAGAAAATGTATATCCAGAACTTCACCGTACAAATCTATCCTATGATCCCCCTAATCATGAGGAATATTTTACTGAGCAGTCACATATTGTTACCACAAGTATCGGGCAGAACCGGGGTAAAAGGTTTATGTGTGGTGATTGTGGAAAACAGTATTCAAGAAGCTCAGTTCTTTTTGCACACAGAAGAATTCACACAGGAGAGAAGCTGTGTGCATGCCCACTATGTGGGAAATGTTTTACAAATAGATCACATCTTGTTATACATGAGCGAATTCACACAGGAGAGAAGCCATATTCCTGTCCAGAATGTGGGAAATGTTTTACTAATAAATCACATCTTGTTATACATGAGAGAAGTCACACTGGAAAGAAGCCGTATCCATGTTCTCAGTGTGGGAAATGTTTTACACAAAAATCACATCTTGTTAAACATGAGAGAAGTCACACAGGTGAGAGGCCGTATTCCTGTTCAGAATGTGGAAAACGTTTTAATACTAAAGCCAATCTCCGGGATCATCAGAGAATTCACACAGGAGAGAAACCATTTATATGTTCTGAATGTGAGAAATGTTTTACAGATCGATCAAGTCTTTTTAGACATAAGAGAATTCACACAGGAGAGAAGCCGTATTCATGTTCAGAATGTGGGAAATGTTTTACTGATAAATCAAGTCTTGTTATACATGAGAGAATTCACACAGGAGAGAAGCCGTATTCATGTTCAGAATGTGGGAAATGTTTTACAAATAAATCAAATCTTGCTATCCACGAGAAAAGTCACACAGGAGAGAAGCCGTATTCATGTTCAGAATGTGGGAAATGTTTTACTACAAAAACCAAATTTAAGGATCACCATCTAAAATATCACACAGGGGAGAAGTCATTCTCATGTTCAGAATGTGGAAAGTGTTTTACAAGGAAATCAAAATTTGAAACTCATCAAAAAATTCACACAGAGAAGAAACCATATTCTTGTCTGGAATGTGGGAAATGTTATAAGAGCAAAAAAAGATTTTCAAACCATCAGGCGATTCACAGACATTAAACTCTTAATAAGAAGAGCCTCTCTTCCTTCAGAATGAACGGTATTCATGTATGTATTGATGCATCCAGAATCCAGAGGGGCATTATGAAAAAAACTGTTTACGTGGGTGTCCATATTTTTTGTTAACTAACTTATTTGGACAAATGAATCTTAGATCTTCATTTGATCTAGATGAAGATAAGTGATGTAATTAAGCAAAAATAAATATAAAAAAAAAAACTGACTGAATTTGCAATAATGTGTTAAACAAAAGGTTTATCTCACTCTTCCATGGACAGCATGCACAGCCAATTTTCATCTCTCCAGCATCATGAGTGGATATAGAACCTGGCAGTGACGTGGCCATTCCAGAACCTTTTTTTCCCAGCCATTCCTTAGTGGGATTACTGTTCTATTTAGGGGCATCGCCATGTTGCCCGGTCTACATTGAGCTGAGCTTCAGTCATCCTGACATGTGGTCTGATTGCATCCTCCATCAGACTCTGGAACCTATAATAAGCTGATCAGGTCCTGGTATCGTAAATCAGTCCCATATTAGATTATTTCTGCCACCATGCTCTCATGTCAGTATCAGGGTATCGGTATCAGTGAAATATAATTTTTTTTTAAGAGAATTGACAGTGGAGCACACCATTATTGCAGGTCACTCAAGTACAGTCTTCATTACCACAAAGCACTAGAGGATGGGTTCTCACCAGGGTTGGTTGTGCTCACCCTGCACAATGTCAGAAATGGTTGTATCAGTAGTATGTTTGGTCAGCAGCTGGCTTCAGGTAACAGTGGATGCGTGGCACCTCTATGGAGTTATGGAAGATCATGGTCAGGCGAGAAAAATGGAGAGTAGGTGCATACCACAGAGCGATGGTGAGGAGGATCCACTCAGATTGTGTGCAATATGTATTTCATCACTTGAATGGTGACTTTGTCAGGCCAATGTACTCACCATTCCAGTGACAAAATGCGTTGCCTGTCTCAAACAAAAATAAAGTATTGCACTTTCAACCTACTAAGTGGAGTCTCCATCACCCTGTGGCAAGCACCCTCTCTAGTTTTTTTTCTTCAGATCAAGCTCTTTAATTCTAGAAGTCAAAGTGATAGCCAAGGTGTTACAATATAGTTTTATGTTTTACGGTAGTGGATAATAAAAGAGGCAAAAGCTTTCTGTAGGTTTCATGAAGAAATTCTGAGGTTGTTGGTCACATGTCTCTTAATCTTGCATTCTACTTGCAGTCTAATCTTGGGGGGACAGATTGGCAGTTGTCTTGATATCCAGTTGTTGACCATTTTCTCTTTCCAGACTCCTGCAACCACTTGCTCTAGTTGTGTAGTCCCCGCACTCAGAGGCTGAACATTCTGCTTCATAACTCAACATGAGAGGAAATTATTTTATCTAAGGGCATATTTTTTCCCAATCAAGTCGCGGAAAAAATATTGAATCCTTAACAAAAAATGACAAACCATATTCTACATCAAGCTGGTTTTATCTTGACAAGCAGGTGACAGATCAGCTTGGCAGGATTAAAATCTGTTCACCGACCTTTCTTTTATTGTTTCCAACATACATTTTAATTAGATTGGGATCCAGGCAGTTGTCTGACCATGATTTTTTCGCAAAAAACTTTTTACATGTTGCAGAAAAGGAAGCAAGACAGACTGAATAGAAAGTGTATGGGCCCATATCCTACAGCGACGAGCGTGAAGGATTCAAATGCTGTCTCCATGTTCTAGTTGACGATAGGTCTCTGAGTAATGAGACCCCATCAAAGGTTTTGATCGCCGAGGTCTATGATCCTTCAAAAGTTTAATGAAAACTCAATGACCCTTTAACACTGTCCTGTGAAGAGGTATTGTCAGCATCACCAAACTTGGGCCCCTGAGGCAGGGATCTATGCACTTGTTTTAAATAATTAGGGGTTGGTTGATTTCTCCATCTCTATATGTTTCAAAAGAATCGACCCAACAAAAGTTCCAGCGTCATCTCCTTGTCCAGTGTAGATTGGTGATGACTTATATCCGCACAGCTGGCATGCTGCTAGTTCTCTAACTCCCATAGCAGTCAATGGAGGCCCCGCAAACAGTGTCGCACAGCAGGCGCTGCTGTTTCTGTAGCTCCAAAGTTATGAAAACCACGTGGCTCCCATTCACTTCTATAGGCGTTATGGGAACAGAAGAGCGCATTGCCATAACTCTGCTTTCCCTGACTGGTGTTTACTGCAGTTGTTCCCATCTTGGTCATGAAGGCCTGAGATGGGGCATTCCTTTGAAAGCCACTTTTACACAGTCAGTATTTGGTCAGTATTTTTCATTTGTGTTTTTAAGCCAAAACCGGAATGGGTCTAAAATACAGAATAGGGGGCGGAGCCAGTGGCTGTACAGGCAGGACGCACATTCTGCAGCTCTCCACGCTGCACAAAGTTTATTGGATTTCTATCTGGTTATTTGCCCCAAAAACGTTAGAAACTCATATAACCCAGAACCGGAAGACTCTCTGGTTCGATTGACACCAAAATCACAAGAATCGGACAACTTTTTAAAACGTGGCCTGCTTGCAGAGGTGAGGCGCCGGACTGGATTTGCCGCCGGAGGAAGGAAAGAGGAAGGGCATGAACATCCACAGTCCCACAGCCAGCAACAGCAAGCCCACAGGAGACCTCCGATCACCTTCACAAGTATATCCAGCAAATCAAGGTCCCCCTAGCACCAAAGAGAGCAGAGAGGAGCCGCAAAAGAAACCACAAAGTTGTGTCCGAGGACTGCTGGGAGCAGTGGTGCGCCAACTAAAACCTAAAATCCTGAACCTAGATAAAGATCCCATGAACACCTCCCTACCAAGAGGATCCAGCTCTGCAATAAAGAGACCTAGAGTCCTGTGACAAAACGGTAGGACACAGCCTTATCTTCTTTAAGCATAGTTTTGGTGCCAAGACGCCATACTGCACCAGCAACATAGAGGGCTATAATAAAAGGTGCCTGCAGTCTTGAAACTTAGACTCTTCATGCCGCCAAACTAATATTCCTCAATAGAAAGTAATACATGTGTTATTTAATGCTTGGTTAAAGCAATTACTGTACCCGACGCTCTAGGAGATAAAACATGGGAAAGTCTAAACAAGTACCTGATACGCTACCTAGCAACGCCAGAACACCAAAAAAATCATCTGGTGCAACGAAAACCATATTCAAGCAAACAGAAGCAAATTCAAGTGGTTCAGATTCAGAGAGTGAACTAAGCCCAAATGATCTTGCTCATGTTAAAAGCTATATAAAAGCGCTTCCAACCACTGAATGCATAAAAGGCCTTTCAAAGAATTTTCGCTAAGTATAAAGGAAGAACTATCTGAGATTAAGTCTGACTTGATACAGATCACTTCTACATTGGACACTGTAGAGGAAATGTCAAATCAATTGAACTCACACTCGGAACAAACCGAGAAAATAATCAAAAACCAAAATAAGGAAATTTTTTTGGATGCATATGGACAATCTAGAGAACCGATACAGAAGGAATAACATCAGAGTTAAAGGTCTACCTGAATCAGTTCAAGATACAGATATTCATTTTACCCCTACAAAGCTGTTCAATGAGGTTTTACAGCAAGACACTTCTACCAACTTAAACATTGAAAGAGCACACAGGGTCTACAGGCCCAAAAACATTCGAACGACCAACCCAGAGATTTCCTGTGTTGCTTACAGAGCTTTCAGATAAAGGAGGAAATCCTAAGGAAAGCACGCATTGCTAGAAAAATTGAATGGGAAGGTAGTGACATAGCCCTTTACCAGGACTTATCGCGCTTAACCTTACACGTCAGAACGCTCCTCCAACCTATCACCAGAGAACTGCAACACAAGAATGTTAAGTATAGATGGCTCTTCCCATTCGGACTGCCGTTTTCATACCAAGGAAACACATACACAATTCGTACTCCGGATGATGTCCGGCCAGTCCTGCGCAGGTTAGAAATCCCAGACGTCCAAATTGAAGACCGGACGGCCCAAGAGGACACAGACTCTTCTTTTCCAGCTCTACCAGGGCAAACTGGATGGCAAATGGTCACTCCTATGCAGAACAGGAAAAACAGATTAGATAAAAGCTGGCCGAAAACACCATTTAAGAGCCAAAGAATCATGGAGGGAGACTGAGATGGTATAAGCTATATTGTTTTACACATTCACCTTTGACTTGTGCCTGGAGTGTTACACCCTAGGTACAAGAAACTTACCATTGTGATAATTACTATGTATACTGTGCATATGTTAAGTTTGTAGCTTACAGCTGTGTATGAAGTTGCTTTTCTTGGTCTCCTTTCTTCCTTCTGTCTTATAACTATATTTTTCAGAGAAACACAAGATTTGCTTGGTTTAATACTCACTTGGGTAAGACTCTTACATAAGGTAATATCACCAGGTTATTTACATTTTTTTTTTTTTAAACTCGTTTTATTGAGAATAAAACACCATATAACAATACATATACAATCGATTGAATGCCATCAATTCGCCATTACATAAGGATAGAGTAGGGGTATAAAAATAGACAAAGTACGCAAGCATAGAATTAGCTTTCGCGGTAGCTACCTGGATTAGATCATAGGCCTAAAACCCACGTGGTAGGGAGAGAGAACCCCTCTTGCCACGCACCACAATAGCGAGCAAGCTCGTCTAACTTCCCACAGATACCATATGCGACTGCAGGGCAGTTTGCGGGGAGGAGTGCCAGGAGCTCCAAACTTTATCATACTTCTGGGGGCATTTTCTGTTGTTGTAAATGACTCTTTCAAACGGAAGGATCTGGTGAACCAGCGCCTTCCATTGATTGGCGGTGGGAGTCCTGTCAGCCATCCACCGCAGTGCCACGGCCTTCCGGGCCAGGAACAGTGCCTCCTGCAGGAAAATACGCTCATAATGTGTAAACGCCTCGTCATCCATGATTCCCAAAAGGCAAGGCTTGGGATCACAAGGGAGGTCCGTGGGAAGCATGGAGGACAATACTGTAACGACCTCCCTCCAGTAAGACTGAACCCCTTCACACTCCCATATTAGATGCCAGAAATCAGCACCGGGACGGTGACACCTGTGACATCTGTCATGATCGAGCCTGCCCATCCTACGGAGCCTAGAGGGCGTGAGATAGCTCCTATGTAGAATAAACAGCTGGATCAGGCGATTGTTAACAGATGGGGAGACACCCACCGGGGTGCCCAATGCTGCCTCCCAGTCTTCCCCTGTTAGCGAAGGTATATTAACCTTCCATCTGGCTTCGGCCACGATCGGTTCAGCCCGCAATCTGAGATCCAGGAGGTGCGTATATAGCTTAGATATAATGCCCTTTGGTCCCTGCGTCCTGAGAATCCCAATCAAGGGATATCTAGAAATAGCCCTGCCCCCAGCCCGAAACTGTGAACTCAGAGCATGGCGGAGCTGCAAATACCTATAGAAGTGAACGCGCAGCACTCCCCTCCGCTCCTGCAGTTGCGAAAAGGAGCACAAGGTGCCCCCGTCATAAAGGTCCTGCAGAGCACAAATGCCATAACTCTCCCAGACCGGTCTGCCCTCACAGGTCCCCAAGTGCGGAAACATGGGGTTGTCCCACAGTCCCACCGCATCAGGAAGATCTCTATATTGTTGGAGCTTGGCAGCTCTCCACACCTGATTTGCCAGCCTATGTAGGGGTAAAAGGCTCCCATCAATGGCTCTGACATCCTCTAAGATCGGCCAAGGAGTGGAGAGGTGCAAGTGATGGAGTAAATAAAATTCAGAGTTAGGCAGAGGAGCCTGGGAAACCCATGCACCGAGGAACCGCAATTGACCCGCTAGGTAGTATAAAAACAGGTCAGGTAGTGCGGCCCCTCCCTGCTGCCATCCCCTCTGCAGGGTAGTCAGAGCCAGCTTACGTCTCTCCCGTCCCCATATGAATGAGGTCATTAAGGAGTGCAGGCGATCAAAGAAACTTCTCGGAACTGGGGGGCAGGTGTGCTCCAGCAAATACAGTGCCTTAGGCAGCAGCACCATTTTCACTAGGTTCAGGCGACCCATCATAGACACCGGCAGGGAGGTCCATGACCTAAACTTGTCTACCGCATAGGATTCCAGAGTGGCCACGTTAAGAGGGTGCGACAAGGACGAGTCCTTCGTTATAACAATACCAAGATATTTAAATCTATCCACCACCAAAAGATTGTGGTACATGGGTGGCCATCCTGGGGACCACAGCGGCAGCAAGGCAGACTTTGACCAGTTAATGCATAGACCTGAGAACTCCCCAAAGGTGTTAATGAGATCAATGGCCCGCGGCAACGTACAGTCTACGTCAGACATAAACAGTATGAGGTCATCGGCGTAAAGTCCCAGCCTGTCTTCCCTCCCTCCCATGGAAATTCCCCTATATACCCCGTCATGTCTGAGCCTTATGGCTAAGTGTTCCACTGCCACTGCAAACAGTAAGGGGGACAGGGGGCAACCCTGCCTCGTGCCCCGCGTCAACGGGAAGGGGGTCGACAATGCTCCACCCAGCTGGATGACAGCAGTAGGGCAACGGTACAACACCCGGATCCAGTTGATGAACACCGGACCAAAGCCAAAACACTCCAGAGCCTCAAACAGAAATGGCCACTCGATAGAGTCGAAGGCCTTGGCGGTATCCAAGGCGGCCAAAGCCCACTCCTGGCCCCCAGCGACTCCAACCTGAGAAATGACCTGCGCCCTCCTGATGTTACTGGAGGTGGAACGCCCTGGAATAAATCCAGACTGGTCCTCGTGTACAATAGACGCCACCACCCTGTTCAACCGGTTAGCTAATATTTTCGTGAGAATCTTATAATCAAGATTTAAGAGGGAGATGGGGCGGTATGAACCGCACTCCTGAGGGTCCTTGTCGGGTTTCAGAATCAGGACTATGGTAGCTTCATACAGGGACTCCGGTAGGCGACCCATCGCTAAAGACTCACGGTACATATCAAGCAGTTGGGGCCCCAAGATATCCAAATATTTAAGATAAACCTCTAGAGGAATGCCGTCAGGGCCTGGAGACTTACCAAGATTCAGCCCCTTAGCAGCTGCCAATACCTCTTCCAAGGTGATCTCCTCGTCAAGAATCCCCCTATCCAGCAGGGTCAGTCTAGGGTGAGGTACCTCATGCAGGTACGTGCGAAGATCGTCAACCGGGGCTCGAAACCTAGTGGAGTACAATTCACAATAGAAATCCCTAAATCTAGTCAGGATTCCCTGGGGGTCCTCGATAAGGTCACCCCCAGAGCCCCGAATCCGGAGAACAGGGGGGGTCATGGTGCTACGGTTCACCACCTGGGCCAGAAGTCTGCCCACTCTGTTACCGCACTCAAAGGATTGCTGTTTATAGAAAAAGAGTCTGCGAGGTTATTTACATTTTTGAACATTAGTGTGACGCTTAGTTCTGATCGTCGGGTTACACATGTTAAATACTGTTCATATATTTTAGTTTCATAACTTTGAATCATCATTTTTACCTAGAAATACAGGTGATAAGTTTTGCACTACTTTGTGCAATCATTTCAAGGGAGGTTATATCACTAACCCCCCCTCCTAGCCTCCCTTGGCCTAGCTACTTATCAACCTAGCACCTACAGGCACGCTCCAGCCTGAGAGGTGCTAGTAGCTCTTAGATTTTATACCCCCTTTCAGCTGTACATAATCTCTATTGAGAGATGTACAGCTAATTATTGTTAAAAGTTAACAGTTTTCACCCCATAGCTGTGTTCCACACACTGCCATGAAAACAGTCATACTAAACTAAGTGTCATATTGGTTGGATCATAATGCAAGAAATAAAAATTGCAACGTACAATATAAATGGTTTAAATATACCGAAAAAGAGAACTCAGGTATTGAAGTACCTGAAAAAGAACAAAATCGGAATTGCACTATTGCAAGAGACTCACTAAGAAAAATTATACTTCAATTATAAAAGCGGCACCTTACTTCCAGTGGTTCAACGCTAACGCCCCTCTCAGAAGACGTAGGGGAGTCTCAGTAGTAATGCACAATTATTTAGGATTTAAGGTTAAAGACACACAGGCAGATCCAGAGGGCAGATACATTATGGTGAAGGGTTGGGTAGGTGAGACTATGCTCTCAATTATTAATGTTTATGTCCCGAATTGTGGTCAAGTTACCTTTATGAAACATCTTTATAAAAGGGTTGACAAATTCGTAGAAGGAACCATTATAATGGGAGGAGACTTTAACATTGCATTTGAACCCACTATAGATACCAGTAGAAGTAAGACAACAACACCATGCACCGCAATAAGACGTATCAGACAGATGCTCCAAGACAGACAGCTGGTTGACGCTTGGCGGTATACACATCCGAGCGACAGAGATTATTCTTTCTTTTTGGCTCCACATAACCAATATACCCGAATAGATTATATTTTCATACAGCAGAGGAATCTGAGTATGATTGACAAAGCAAAATATGATTCATTCATACTCTCAGATCACGCACCTCTCCTTATGCAACTGGAATTAGCTAAAGGACCTAAAACCACTTGCAAATGGAGACTGAATGAGTCCCTGTTTACTCTGGAGTGTGATGCCAAGAATGTAGAAGAACAGATTAAGCTTTTCTTTCTGGAAAACAACACTGAGGGAATAAGTCAGACGACATTATGGGAGACACACAAGGTGGTATTGAGGGGTTACTTCATGCGCCTTGGGGCCCAAAAAAGTGAGAAAAGGAACGTAAAATAAATGAACTAACTCAAAGGATTAGAAAGTTGGAAATTTCACATAAGCAAACGTGTGCAAGGAATCTTGAAAAAGAGCTGATCCTACATAGATCTGCCCTACGTGAGCTCCTTGATAAAGATTATGAAAAATACCTTTTTATGCAGAAATACAAACAATATCTGAACGCAAACAAATGCGGGAAGGAGCAGGCTAAACTAGTCAATAAACAGAGATCCAAAACCTATATCCATAAGATTAAAACAAAGGAAGGGTTAATGGAAAGAGAATCTGAGAAAATTGCAGAAACGTTCAGATTATTCTATGAAAACTTTAGGAAAGAGACTTTGAAAGCAAATATCTCGATAATTCCAAAAGAAGACAGAGATCACACACAATGTTCCAACTATCGTCCCATCTCCCTTCTAAACAGTGACTTAAAAATCTACGCAAAGGTTATTGCAACCAGACTTCAAAACATACTTCCCTCAATTATAAACCCCAAACAGGTGGGCTTTACCCCTGGAAGGGAAGCCAAGGACAATATTCTGAAAACGATAAACGCTGTTTAATACTGCAAGACCAAAGGCCTGAAATCAGTACTGATTTCGACAGATGCTGAAAAAGCATTCGACAGACTAGATTGGAAATTTTTGTTAGCTGTCCTGCGTAAATTTGGTATCCCAAGAGCTTTAATTACAAAAATACAGGCCTTGTATACATGTCCATCAGCATCAGTCTCAGTAAACGGTATATTTTCACCACCATTTGACATCCAAAACGGCTCCAGACAGGGGTGCCCGCTGAGACAAAACCCTAAGATTTCAGGACTGCAAACAGCAGCATACTCTGATGATATATTTTTTATCACCGACCCCCTTTGCTCCATCCCAGAATTGGTCAGAGAATTTGAAGAATATGGTAAACTTTCCAATTTCCTAATAAATATGACAAAATCAATAATATTTAACATTAATATCTCAGAACTTTTATGGACTAAAATTAAATCTCCAAGCCAGCTGAAACATTGTACCACCTCCTTTAAATACTTAGGGATACATATTTCTACCTCCCATTCGGGTCTATATAAACCTAATTTCCCTCCGCTAATCACCAAAATAAAGGCAGAACTTGAGGAATGGAGTGAGTTGTATCTCTCATGGTTTGGGAGAATCAATTTACTATAGATGATGATCCTCCCAAAAATCTTATACATTCTGCAGGCTATCCCAATACAGATTCCTAAAGATTTCTTTAAACTGTTGTAAAAGAACATACTTACCTTCATATGGAATAAGGGACACAATAGGATTGCCTTAGACACATTGTTTAGATCACGGAATCGGGGCGGGCTAGGTCTTCCTAATTTTGAGGCGTACTGGGAGGCAACACATCTGGTAAGAGTAGCGGAATGGACAGTAGAACCTATCAAGAAGTACTGGGTCGACTTGTAAAAAAGCTGCAATGCAACACCGCTTGAATATACATTATGGAAAACTAAAATGAACAAATATACATACACCGGTATCACTTATCCCTATTCTAGAGTTTCACTTAAACTTTGGTTCCGGATATTTAAAGCTACAAACTTTCAAAACCCAGATGTTAGAGACCTTCCTCTCTACGTCCTAATCCCTAGGAAATACCAATCACTAAGGTATAAAATATGATAATCATATCAAACTGAAAGACATTCTAGTCGACAAGGACCTTCCTACTTACCCCAATTACATGAATAGCACTAATACTCCCAGATTCACTGAATGGAATATAACGCTTTAAGGGATATTATACAAGTATTAGACATGCCTACTTCTACTCCTGTGACACGGAATACCGTACCCTATACTGTACTTGATAAGCAACCACTAGAACATGGAGTATCCAAGATTTATTTAGAACTCTGCAGTAACAATCAACTCCCTTCCTACGTTAGCAGATGGGAGAAAGAGCTTACCAAAACTTTCAACGAATCTGAGAAGTTAGCTATCATGTCTATCTGTCTTCCCAGAGTAACCGCCACGAAATTACAAGAAAAACACGACAAGGTTTTAACAAGGTGGTACAGAATTATTTCGGACACTCCCTCAATATGTTGGAGATGCAACAAACTGAAAAAATAGACTCTTCCCCTTTCTCGTAGGGGCACTGAAAGCCGCAATTCCCAGATACTGGCGCTCTGCTGAAATACCCAGTGTAAGGGAATGGCTCACTGACGTTGAACAAATAAACAGAATGGAACAGATTAAGTGGGCCACTTTAGGAAGTCACAAAATTTACCTAAAAATTTGGGGCAAATGGATCGATTATATTGATACAGACCATATCTCACAATACCTGTTGTGGTATACATTGAAACTATCTCTCGGTATGCAACCTTATATTGAAACACAAAAATACAATTCCAACTCCTGTGACAGTGTTATAACCAAATATGTTCTAACTAATCCCAGTTCTTTCCTTTACCACTCCAACTTTTTATTTTTCTTCCCCACCCTTCTCCTTGTACTCTATACCTTAATTAACACCTGGTAAGAGACTTACTCGTGATGGGAAGATCCAGAACAAACAGTTAACCATTCTGATACAATAATATCTTTACTGTACACTATCAGACTGGTAGGTGATACTATCTCGCCTATTAAAGTTCTGAATCTTTGAAATAGTGTGCATCCTGTCTCCAAAGAAGCTTTTAATAAAGAGTTCTTACTCTCAAGCTGAGGAGTAGGCTTCACATTTAAAATCAACACGACTGGCTCATTCACTATACATATGTTGACTCGCTCTCTAAACATTATTTGTCTATGACTAAATTTACAAAAATGTCTGTACTTATAGTTCTGTTATTATACTCAAGATGTTCAATCACTCAGGAAATTACATATAAACTGATTATTGTTCTGTTCATTTTATCGCATTTTTAATTTAACATTGAGCTATTAACTACAAGAATCCTATTGTATATCTGCTACCATTATATTCAGATGAACCTAATATGTATAAATGCCAGTGATCTGTAATTTTGCCATTGATTCTATTAATTTATCCTTATTTCTAGTTACTTTGATTTGTTCTGTTAAATAAAATATTTTGCAAATATTCTAATAAAACTGAAATTTACAACCAAAATACAGAATAGGTACAGACATTTCCATTAGTTTTTCTCCATATGCTCCATGCCTGGTTTTGGCTCCCAAATACTGATGAAAAATACTGACCAAGTACTGACTGTGAAAGTGGTGTAAATGACCTGATTTTGAGTTATCAGAACACCAAAGAGCAAAAGGTCAAGTCATCAGGTTGATCCTCTGATGAATTTAAGCAAGATGTAGTAAGAACAATCTGGTCAGTGAAACCTGAAGAAGACAAAGGGTTGAAAACTTTTAATAAAGATTAGTGTTGAGCGAACAGTTCGAGCATAGTTCGGGTTCATACCGAATTTTGGGGTGTCCAGGACACGGACCCGGACATTTTCAAAAAAGTTCGGGTCCGTTGTTCCCGCTTCCCGCTTTCTGAAGGGCTGCACAGCAGCCAATCAGCTAGCGTTTTACTTCTTGCCCTAAGAGCCGATCACAGCCATGCCTACTAATGTCATGGCTGTGATTGGCCAAGTGCAGCATGTGACCCAGCCTCTATATAAGCTGGAGTCACGTAGCGCCGCACGTCACACTGCTCTGATTAGTGTAGGGAGAGGACGCAGCTGCTGTCAGGGCGAGATTAGGCAGGGAAAAGTCAGCAACAGCACCTAATGAACGGATCGATCTACAGCTGAGAATCATTGAACTTCTGCTAGTTACTTGCTCGCTGGTTTTTAGGCTGCACAGAGCGTTTTTCTGTCACTTACTGTATTTTCTGGGGTGATCGGCGGCCATTTTGTGACTTGTGGTGCACCAGAAGAAGCTGCCACCAAGTCCATCAATCCATCAATACTAGTTTTTTTTTGCTATATCCTACATCAGGGGCTTGGCTGTGCTAATTGTCACCCCTAGAATTCAATTGAAATATTAGAAGAAAAGAACGCTAAAAAGAAAAAAATAAATTTTTATTATAACAACAGTCTAAAAATAGTGGGGTAATACCCTATATTTCTGGGCGTTGAGTCAGAATAATAATGTATTGCCTGGATCACTGGTGCAACTTAGTCCAGGAATTATTCTGGTCAAAGTACCAGAAAAGAAAAAAATTGGGCAGAAAACAACCAGTCAGTTGGAATCCGACTCATAACATGAAGCTTGACCAGGGCGCGCTCTCCTGGTCAGGCCACAGATAATGGTGTTTGATATATGCTGGGGTGTGCTGACTGCTATCTCACTAACAGTCTTACATAGGTGCACCACAGCTTTACAGAAATTGAATAATTGGGCTCAACGCGTTTCTATACAGCAAATAGCGAGCCGTATGTCATCAGGAGCCTCAACACCATAATAGTCAACAATTAAATGCAAGTATCACGCTAGGAAGGTGATATATACCTATGCCGTGATACATGCGAACTGCCACGCTCCCTGTTGATAGGAAAATTTAAAATACCATTGCTCTGCAGGTGCCCTACCTAATGCCAAAACCCTAGTTTGGGAAGCGGCATATGCATTAATTATTTAGGTCCTGCCTGAGCCAACCACCTCATAATCCAGAGGGGCAGCGTGCTAGTGTGCAACATCAATCGGCGCTGTGATGGCCGCGATGCGGCTCACAGAACGCCGAAGTATATAGAGAAAGCTCCACCTCCTGCCGTCCGCCCACCAACCAGTCAACCAATCGGATTGCCAGAAGCCAGAGGGTTGCCAGCTGGGTGAGCGCGCATTGGCAGCAGGAGATAGCGCTGATCGCTGTCAATCAAGAGAGGGATATTGCGGCGGCTATTGTAACGAACTACCAGCGCAGTTTAGATATATAAACAAAAGAGGACAGGAGAGACGAGGAACGATTGAATAGCACCAATAAGAAAAATAACAGTGAGAGAGCATCAGAAATGGCTTAAGGTGGCATGACTTGATATCCCTCTAATTGATACCCTATAATACCATCCGCATGTCGGGGATGTGACAATATCACTGGTTCCATGGTACCTGCAGCCTGGTGTCCCGACCGCATTAACATAATTACAGAGGGAAAATATATTACCGCCATAGCACCCATAATTAGTGCGATGAGAGATTGCATGTCGATATTGAAGTTATCGCCTTACTACACTGAATGGAACAACTTTAGTATGCGCCCCATGGGAGTTATGTAGAAGTGCGATAACCACCAGTCATTACCCATCATATAATACTCACTAAACGGGTACCGCAGAGCAGAGCGAAATCCACTATGACCAGCTATCCCTTATATAGATGTCACTGACTGAACATGTAGTAGGTATGGGACACAATATCCAATTCTCCCGAAGGAGGCAATTACAGGGAGCACTATCTTTATATAAAAGGAATGAATGAAATTGTATCATTCAGACCAAAGGGCTTCAACACAAAAATCCATCTGGCCTCTTTTTGTAACAAAGTGCGATCCCAGTTGTCTCCTCTGCGATTCATCTTTATAATGTCAATCTCTTGAAACTTCACAGAAGAGACTCTACCGCCATGATGTTCCAACACATGGCGAGCAACTGGCGTATCCTTTGCCTTACTAATGTCACTAATGTGCTCGCTAATGCGGCGTCTCAGCTCGCGTATTGTCTTTCCTACGTATTTTATTCCACATACGCAGGACATTAAATATATCACGCCCGTAGATTTACAATTTATGAACGGGCGGATAAAGAAAGTCTTTTGATCCGAGCTGTCTGTGAAACCACATGGGAAAGCGCCTGTTAGCGAATTGCGCAACCATGAGTCATGCGTTTGACCCTGGTAAAAACTGTTATGGGGATCTAGGGATGAAACTGTTATGGGGGCACTGTGGATGATCACTGTTATGGGGGATCTGTGGATGACACTGTTATGGGGGATCTGTGGATATCACTGTTATGGGGGATCTGTGGATGATCACTGTTATGGGGGATCTGTGGATATCACTGTTATGGGGAATCTGTGGATGACACTGTTATGGGGGATCTGTGGATGACACTGTTATGGGGGTCACTGTGGATGTCACTGTTATGGGAGCACTGTGGATGACACTGTTATGGGGGATCTGTGGATGTCACTGTTATGGAGGATCTGTGGATGTCACTGTTATGGGAGCACTGTGGATGTCACTGGTATGGAGGAATCTGTGGATGACACTGTTATGGGGGATCTGTGGATGACACTTATGGGGGATCTGTGGATGACACTGTTATGGGGGATCTGTGGATGACACTGTTATGGGGGATCTGTGGATGTCACTGTTATGGGGGATCTGTGGATGACACTGTTATGGGGGATCTGTGGGTGACACTGTTATGGGGGATCTGTGGATGACACTGTTATGGGGGATCTGTGGATGACACTGTTATGGGGGATCTGTGGATGTCACTGTTATGGAGGATCTGTGGATGACACTGTTATGGGGGATCTGTGGATGGCACTGTTATGGGGGATCTGTGGATGGTCACTGTTATGGGGGATCTGTGGATGTCACTGTTATGGGGATCTGTGGATGACACTGTTATGGGGATCTGTGGATGTCACTGTTATGGGGGATCTGTGGATGTCACTGTTATGGGGCATCTGTGGATGACACTGTTATGGGGGATCTGTGGATGACACTGTTATGGGGGATCTGTGGATGACACTGTTATGGGGGCATCTGTGGATGTCACTGTTATGGGGGATCTGTGGATGACACTGTTATGGGGGATCTGTGGATGACACTGTTATGGGGGATCTGTGGATGACACTGTTATGGGGGATCTGTGGATGACACTGTTATGGGGATCTGTGGATGTCACTGTTATGGGGATCTGTGGATGACACTGTTATGGGGGATCTGTGGATGACACTGTTATGGGGATCTGTGGATGACACTGTTATGGGGGATCTGTGGATGACACTGTTATGGGGGATCTGTGGATGACACTGTTATGGGGGATCTGTGGATGACACTGTTATGGGGGATCTGTGGATGACACTGTTATGGGGGATCTGTGGATGTCACTGTTATGGGGATCTGTGGATGTCACTGTTATGGGGGATCTGTGGATGACACTGTTATGGGGGCATCTGTGGATGATCACTGTTATGGGGAGCACTGTGGATGACACTGTTATGGGGGATCTGTGGATGACACTGTTATGGGGATCTGTGGATGTCACTGTTATGGGGGATCTGTGGATGTCACTGTTATGGGGGGCACTGTGGATGATCACTGTTATGGGGGCATCTGTGGATGACACTGTTATGGGGGATCTGTGGATGACACTGTTATGGGGGATCTGTGGATGACACTGTTATGGGGATCTGTGGATGTACACTGTTATGGGGGATCTGTGGATGACACTGTTATGGGGGCATCTGTGGATGGCACTGTTATGGGGGATCTGTGGATGACACTGTTATGGGGGATCTGTGGATGACACTGTTATGGGGGATCTGTGGATGTCACTGTTATGGGGGATCTGTGGATGTCACTGTTATGGGGGATCTGTGGATGACACTGTTATGGGGGATCTGTGGATGATCACTGTTATGGGGGCATCTGTGGATGACACTGTTATGGGGGCATCTGTGGATGACACTGTTATGGGGGATCTGTGGATGACACTGTTATGGGGGATCTGTGGATGTCACTGTTATGGGGCATCTGTGGATGTCACTGTTATGGGGGCATCTGTGGATGATCACTGTTATGGGGGCACCTGTGGATGACACTGTTATGGGGGATCTGTGGATGACACTGTTATGGGGATCTGTGGATGACACTGTTATGGGGGATCTGTGGATGTCACTGTTATGGGGGCATCTGTGGATGACACTGTTATGGGGATCTGTGGATGACACTGTTATGGGGGATCTGTGGATGACACTGTTATGGGGGATCTGTGGATGCACACTGTTATGGGGGATCTGTGGATGTCACTGTTATGGGGGATCTGTGGATGTCACTGTTATGGGGTATCTGTGGATGGCACTGTTATGGGGGATCTGTGGATGACACTGTTATGGGGGCATCTGTGGATGTCACTGTTATGGGGGATCTGTGGATGACACTGTTATGGGGGATCTGTGGATGACACTGTTATGGGGGATCTGTGGATGATCACCTGTTATGGGGCATCTGTGGATGACACTGTTATGGGGGATCTGTGGATGACACTGTTATGGGGGATCTGTGGATGACACTGTTATGGGGATCTGTGGATGTCACTGTTATGGGGGATCTGTGGATGACACTGTTATGGGGGCATCTGTGGATGACACTGTTATGGGGGATCTGTGGATGATACACTGTTATGGGGGATCTGTGGATGATCACTGTTATGGGGGATCTGTGGATGACACTGTTATGGGGGATCTGTGGATGACACTGTTATGGGGATCTGTGGATGACACTGTTATGGGGGATCTGTGGATGACACTGTTATGGGGGATCTGTGGATGACACACTGTTATGGGGGGATCTGTGGATGTCACTGTTATGGGGGATCTGTGGATGACACTGTTATGGGGGATCTGTGGATGACACTGTTATGGGGGATCTGTGGATGACACTGTTATGGGGGATCTGTGGATGACACACTGTTATGGGGGATCTGTGGATGACACTGTTATGGAGGATCTGTGGATGACACTGTTATGGGGGATCTGTGGATGTCACTGTTATGGGGGATCTGTGGATGACACTGTTATGGGGATCTGTGGATGACACTGTTATGGGGATCTGTGGATGACACTGTTATGGGGGATCTGTGGATGACACTGTTATGGGGGATCTGTGGATGACACTGTTATGGGGGATCTGTGGATGACACTGTTATGGGGGATCTGTGGATGATCACTGTTATGGGGGCACTGTGGATGACACTGTTATGGGGGATCTGTGGATGATCACTGTTATGGGGGATCTGTGGATGACACTGTTATGGGGATCTGTGGATGACACTGTTATGGGGGATCTGTGGATGACACTGTTATGGGGGATCTGTGGATGTACACTGTTATGGGGGATCTGTGGATGACACTGTTATGGGGGATCTGTGGATGATACACTGTTATGGGGGATCTGTGGATGACACTGTTATGGGGGATCTGTGGATGTCACTGTTATGGGGGATCTGTGGATGATACACTGTTATGGGGGATCTGTGGATGACACTGTTATGGGGGATCTGTGGATGACACTGTTATGGGGGATCTGTGGATGACACTGTTATGGGGGATCTGTGGATGATCACTGTTATGGGGATCTGTGGATGATCACTGTTATGGGGCATCTGTGGATGACACTGTTATGGGGGATCTGTGGATGACACTGTTATGGGGATCTGTGGATGACACTGTTATGGGGGATCTGTGGATGACACTGTTATGGGGGATCTGTGGATGACACTGTTATGGGGGATCTGTGGATGACACTGTTATGGGGGATCTGTGGATGATACACTGTTATGGGGGATCTGTGGATGACACTGTTATGGGGGATCTGTGGATGACACTGTTATGGGGGATCTGTGGATGATCACTGTTATGGGGGATCTGTGGATGACACTGTTATGGGGGATCTGTGGATGACACTGTTATGGGGGATCTGTGGATGACACACTGTTATGGGGGATCTGTGGATGACACTGTTATGGGGGATCTGTGGATGACACTGTTATGGGGGATCTGTGGATGACACTGTTATGGGGATCTGTGGATGACACTGTTATGGGGGATCTGTGGATGACACTGTTATGGGGGATCTGTGGATGACACACTGTTATGGGGGGATCTGTGGATGACACTGTTATGGGGGATCTGTGGATGATCACTGTTATGGGGGGATCTGTGGATGACACTGTTATGGGGATCTGTGGATGACACTGTTATGGGGGATCTGTGGATGACACTGTTATGGGGGATCTGTGGATGACACTGTTATGGGGGATCTGTGGATGACACTGTTATGGGGATCTGTGGATGACACTGTTATGGGGGATCTGTGGATGACACTGTTATGGGGGATCTGTGGATGACACTGTTATGGGGGATCTGTGGATGACACTGTTATGGGGGATCTGTGGATGACACTGTTATGGGGGATCTGTGGATGACACTGTTATGGGGGATCTGTGGATGACACTGTTATGGGGGATCTGTGGATGACACTGTTATGGGGGATCTGTGGATGACACTGTTATGGGGGATCTGTGGATGACACTGTTATGGGGGATCTGTGGATGACACTGTTATGGGGATCTGTGAGATGACACTGTTATGGGGGATCTGTGGATGACACTGTTATGGGGATCTGTGGATGACACTGTTATGGGGATCTGTGGATGACACTGTTATGGGGGATCTGTGGATGACACTGTTATGGGGGATCTGTGGATGACACTGTTATGGGGGATCTGTGGATGACACTGTTATGGGGATCTGTGGATGACACTGTTATGGGGGATCTGTGGATGACACTGTTATGGGGGATCTGTGGATGACACTGTTATGGGGGATCTGTGGATGACACTGTTATGGGGGATCTGTGGATGACACTGTTATGGGGGATCTGTGGATGACACTGTTATGGGGGATCTGTGGATGACACTGTTATGGGGATCTGTGGATGACACTGTTATGGGGATCTGTGGATGACACTGTTATGGGGGATCTGTAGATGACACTGTTATGGGGGATCTGTGGATGTACACTGTTATGGGGGATCTGTGGATGACACTGTTATGGGGATCTGTGGATGACACTGTTATGGGGGATCTGTGGATGACAACTGTTATGGGGGATCTGTGGATGACACTGTTATGGGAGATCTGTGGATGACACTGTTATGGAGGATCTGTGGATGACACTGTTATGGGGATCTGTGGATGACACTGTTATGGGGATCTGTGGATGGCACTGTTATGGGGGATCTGTGGATGACACTGTTATGGGGATCTGTGGATGACACTGTTATGGGGATCTGTGGATGACACTGTTATGGGGGATCTGTGGATGACACTGTTATGGGGATCTGTGGATGACACTGTTATGGGGATCTGTGGATGACACTGTTATGGGGATCTGTGGATGACACTGTTATGGGGGATCTGTGGATGACACTGTTATGGGGGATCTGTGGATGACACTGTTATGGGGATCTGTGGATGACACTGTTATGGGGATCTGTGGATGACACTGTTATGGGGATCTGTGGATGACACTGTTATGGGGGATCTGTGGATGACACTGTTATGGGGATCTGATGGATGACACTGTTATGGGAGGATCTGTGGATGACACTGTTATGGGGGATCTGTGGATGACACTGTTATGGGGGATCTGTGGATGGCACTGTTATGGGGGATCTGTGGATGACACTGTTATGGGGGATCTGTGGATGACACTGTTATGGGGATCTGTGGATGAACACTGTTATGGGGGATCTGTGGATGACACTGTTATGGGGATCTGTGGATGTACACTGTTATGGGGATCTGTGGATGACACTGTTATGGGGGATCTGTGGATGACACTGTTATGGGGATCTGTGGATGACACTGTTATGGGGGATCTGTGGATGACACTGTTATGGGGGATCTGTGGATGACACTGTTATGGGGATCTGTGGATGACACTGTTATGGGGATCTGTGGATGACACTGTTATGGGGATCTGTGGATGACACTGTTATGGGGGATCTGTGGATGACACTGTTATGGGGGATCTGTGGATGTCACTGTTATGGGGATCTGTGGATGACACTGTTATGGGGGATCTGTGGATGTCACTGTTATGGGGGATCTGTGGATGACACTGTTATAGGGGATCTGTGGATGACACTGTTATGGGGATCTGTGGATGACACTGTTATGGGGATCTGTGGATGATCACTGTTATGGGGATCTGTGGATGATCACTGTTATGGGGATCTGTGGATGACACTGTTATGGGGATCTGTGGATGACACTGTTATGGGGGATCTGTGGATGACACTGTTATGGGGATCTGTGGATGACACTGTTATGGGGGATCTGTGGATGACACTGTTATGGGGGATCTGTGGATGACACTGTTATGGGGGATCTGTGGATGACACTGTTATGGGGGATCTGTGGATGACACTGTTATGGGGATCTGTGGATGACACTGTTATGGGGATCTGTGGATGACACTGTTATGGGGGATCTGTGGATGACACTGTTATGGGGATCTGTGGATGACACTGTTATGGGGGATCTGTGGATGACACTGTTATGGGGATCTGTGGATGGCACTGTTATGGGGATCTGTGGATGACACTGTTATGGGGATCTGTGGATGTCACTGTTATGAGGGATCTGTGGATGACACTGTTATGGGGGCGCTGTGGATGACACTGTTATGGGGGATCTGTGGATGTCACTGTTATGGGGATCTATGGATGTCACTGTTATGGGGATCTGTGGATGTCACTGTTATGGGGATCTGTGGATGACACTGTTATGGGGGATCTGTGGATGGCACTGCTATGGGGATCTGTAGGATGACACTGTTATGGGGATCTGTGGATGTCACTGTTATGGGGGATCTGTGGATGACACTGTTATGGGGGATCTGTGGATGTCACTGTTATGGGGATCTGTGGATGTCACTGTTATGGGGGATCTGTGGATGACACTGTTATGGGGATCTGTGGATGGCACTGTTATGGGGGATCTGTGGATGACACTGTTATGGGGGATCTGTGGATGGTCACTGTTATGGGGATCTGTGGATGTCACTGTTATGGGGGATCTGTGGATGTCACTGTTATGGGGATCTGTGGATGACACTGTTATGGGGGATCTGTGGATGGCACTGTTATGGGGATCTGTGGATGACACTGTTACGGGGGACACTGTGGATGTCACTGTTATGGGGGATCTGTGGATGACACTGTTATTGGGGATCTGTGGATGACACTGTTATGGGGATCTGTGGATGTCACTGTTATGGGGGATCTGTGGAGGTCACTGTTATGGGGATCTGTGGATGACACTGTTATGGGGGATCTGTGGATGTCACTGTTATGGGGGATCTGTGGAGGTCACTGTTATGGGGATCTGTGGATGACACTGTTATGGGGGATTTGTGGATGACACTGTTATGGGGGATCTGTGGATGACACTGTTAGGGGGGATCTGTAGATGACACTGTTATGGGGGATTTGTGGATGACACTGTTATGGGTATCTGTGGATGACACTGTTAGGGGGGATCTGTGGATGACACTGTTATGGGGGATCTGTAGATGACACTTTTATGGGGTATATGTGGATGACACTGTTATGGGGGAGCTGTAGATGACAATGTTATGGGGGGATCTGTAGATGACAATGTTATGGGGGGATCTGTGGATGACACTGTTATGGGGGGATCTGTGGATGACACTGTTATGGGGATCTGTGGATGACACTGTTATGGGGGATCTGTGGATGACACTGTTATGGGGGATCTGTGGATGGCACTGTTATGGGGAATCTGTGGATGGCACTGTTATGGGGGATCTGTGGATGACACTGTTATGGGGATCTGTGGATGGCACTGTTATGGGGGATCTGTGAATGGCACTGTTATGGGGGATCTGTGGAGGTCACTGTTATGGGGATCTGTGGATGACACACTGTTATGGGGGCGCTGTGGATGTCACTGTTATGGGGGCTCTGTGAATGTCACTGTTATGGGGGATCTAAGGATGTCACTGTTATGGGGATCTGTGGATGTCACTGTTATGGGGATCTGTGGATGACACTGTTATGGGGGATCTGTGGATGGCACTGTTATGGGGATCTGTGGATGACACTGTTACGGGGATCTGTGGAGGTCACTGTTATGGGGGATCTGTGGATGTCACTGTTATGGGGGATCTGTGGATGTCACTGTTATGGGGATCTGTGGATGACACTGTTATGGGGGATCTGTGGATGGCACTGTTATGGGGATCTGTGGATGACACTGTTACGGGGGACACTGTGGATGTCACTGTTATGGGGGATCTGTGGATGACACTGTTATTGGGGATCTGTGGATGACACTGTTATGGGGATCTGTGGATGTCACTGTTATGGGGGATCTGTGGAGGTCACTGTTATGGGGATCTGTGGATGACACTGTTATGGGGATCTGTGGATGTCACTGTTATGGGGATCTGTGGAGGTCACTGTTATGGGGATCTGTGGATGACACTGTTATGGGGATCTGTGGATGACACTGTTATGGGGATCTGTGGATGACACTGTTATGGGGGATCTGTGGAGGTCACTGTTATGGGGATCTGTGGATGACACTGTTATGGGGGCATCTGTGGATGACACTGTTATGGGGATCTGTGGATGACACTGTTATGGGGATCTGTGGATGGCACTGTTATGGGGATCTGTGGATGACACTGTTACGGGGGACACTGTGGATGTCACTGTTATGGGGGATCTGTGGATGACACTGTTACGGGGGACACTGTGGATGTCACTGTTATGGGGGATCTGTGGATGACACTGTTATTGGGGATCTGTGGATGACACTGTTATTGGGGATCTGTGGATGACACTGTTATGGGGATCTGTGGATGTCACTGTTATGGGGGATCTGTGGATGACACTGTTATGGGGGATCTGTGGATGACACTGTTATGGGGATCTGTGGATGACACTGTTATGGGGGATCTGTGGATGACACTGTTATGGGGGATCTGTGGATGACACATATAGCATATTATACTGGTCCCCTCAACGTTTTCTCATGTCCCTGTGTAAATAGTCACCCCCCCCATTACACCGGGCGCCGCTCACAGCAGTCTTAACATATAAAGTCTATTCATGTAATCTTCAAGCAGTGGCTCTGCTTTGTTAAACTACCGTAATCGTCTGCAGTAGTACGGACTATCAAAGCAGCTTCATTAATGAAGTGGGAGGAGCATGACCGAGTGAGTGACGTTACGCTGCCGGCCTGCCTGCTAGTGTGATAGTGAGTACTAATTCAGACAATTAGGGAGGGGGAGTCTCAACCATTTACACTGTCACCCCTGCAGTTTCTGCACAGTGTGCCAGGCAGGGTCATAGCAGCCATTTACCCCAGCTGTGTGTCACTGACTGCTCTGCATCACATTCACAAATTCCCACACAATCTAAAAAAGAAACACCACAAACACCATTTATGTGTGGATTTAAAAAAAAGTCACACTTCTTGCATCACAGACAGAAATTTGGTTAGGAAATGTTCGGCAAAAGAAAATGACAATTCCTGCCGCCACTGGAAACCCACCACAGCCGGATATCATCTCCTGCACCTTGTCCGTCATGTTCCACACTGTACTGCCACCAACTACTACCACCACACAGCCAGACATCTCCTGCACCTTCTCCATCATGTTCCATACTGTACTGCCACCAACTACTACCACCACACAGCCAGACATCTCCTGCACCTTCTCCATCATGTTCCATACTGTACTGCCACCAACTACTACCCCCACACAGCCAGACATCTCCTGCACCTTCTCCATCATGTTCCATACTGCACTGCCACCAACTACTACCACCACACAGCCAGACATCTCCTGCACCTTGTCCGTCATGCTCTATACTGTACTGCCTCCAACTACTACCACCACACAGCCAGACATCTCCTGCACCTTGTCCGTCATGTTTCATACTGTACTGCCTCCAACTACTACCCCCACACAGCCAGACATCTCCTGCACCTTGTCAGTCATGTTCCATACTGTACTGCCACCAACTACTACCACCACACAGCCAGACATCTCCTGCACCTTCTCCATCATGTTCCATACTGCACTGCCACCAACTACTACCCCCACACAGCCAGACATCTCCTGCACCTTGTCCGTCATGTTCCATACTGTACTGCCACCAACTACTACCACCACACAGCCAGACATCTCCTGTACCTTGTCCGTCATGTTCCATACTGTACTGCCACCAACTACTACCACCACACAGCCAGACATCTCCTGCACCTTGTCCGTCATGTTCCATACTGTACTGCCACCAACTACTACCACCACACAGCCAGACATCTCCCTGCACTCTTGTCCGTCATGTTCCATACTGTACTGCCACCAACTACTACCACCACACAGCCAGACATCTCCTGCACCTTGTCCGTCATGTTCCATACTGTACTGCCACCAACTACTACCACCACACAGCCAGACATCTCCTGCACCTTGTCCGTCATGTTCCATACTGTACTGCCACCAACTACTACCACCACACAGCCAGACATCTCCTGCACCTTGTCCGTCATGTTCTATACTGTACTGTCACCAACTACTACCACCACACAGCCAGACATCTCCTGCACCTTGTCCGTCATGTTCCATACTGTACCGCCACCAACTCCTACCACCGCACAGCCGGGCATCTCCTGCCTCAGATCCGTCATGTTCCATACCGTACTGCCACCAACTGCTGCCACCACACAGCCAGACATCCTCCTGCAACCTTGTCCGTCATGCTCCATACCGTACTGCCACCAACTACTACCACCACTGCAGCCAGACATCTCCTGCACCTTGTCCGTCATGTTCCATACTAGTACCGCCACCAACTACTACCACCACAGCCAGACATCTCCTACGCCTTTGTCCGTCATGTCTCCATACTGTACCGCCGCCAACTACTGCCCCCACACAGCCAGACATCTCCTGCACCTTGTCCGCCAAGGTGTTCCATACCGTACTGCCACCGACTTCTACCACCACACAGCCAGACATCTCCTGCACCTTGTCCGTCATGTTTCTCAGCCCCCTCCCTTGTCACTCTCATTTCTCAGACCCCTCCCTTGTCACTCTCATTTCTCAGACTCCTCACTTGTCACTCATCATTTCTCAGGCCCCCTCTCACTTGTCATCTCATTTCTCAGACCCCTCACTTGTCCTCTCATTTCACCCCTCCTCCTTGTCACTCTCATGTCCCCCTCCTTGTCACTCATTCTCAGCCTCCCTGCTGTCACTCTCATTCTCAGCCCCTCCTTGTCACTCTCATTTCTCAGACCCCTCCTGTTGTCACTCATATTTCTCAGCTCCCTCCCTTGTCCTCATTGCCAGACATCTCCTCCCTTGTCACTGTCATTTCTCAGACCCTCCTTGTCACCATACTTCTCAGCCCCCTCCCTTGTCACTCTCATTTCTCAGGCCCCTTCCCTCCTGTACTGTCATTTCTCAGACCCTCCCTTGTCACTATCATTTCTCCAGACACCCTCCCTTGTCACTTTCATTTTCAGGCCCGCTCCCTCCCTTGTCACTCTTTCTCAGCCCCCCTCGTTGTCACTCCCCCCTTCTTGTCTCTCTCTGCCAGACTTGTCCACACAGCTCATAAGTGCCACCTCTCCCTAGTGTGTGTGGCCGGGCTCTGTGAGTCCATGGTACAGGGCATTGTTTCCTGTACCCGGCCCCGGCCCGTAAGCGCACAGTAAGTGAGCACTTCAAGTTGATCCGGCCGGGTACAGGATACAGAAAAGTTCCTGTGTGGGATGGGCGAGGCTTCGGCGCCCAGCCTGCCAGGTCTCTGCTAGTCAGCAGTGCCTCCGACTCTCTGGAGCCTCTGCCAGCAGTAGGGGTACTGGGGTGTTCTCAGTGGGCCATCATGTGGCCCGCGGACGTGAGGACCCTGTTCTATACTGTACTGCCACCAACTACTACCACCACACAGCCAGACATCTCCTGCACCTTGTCCATCATGTTCCATACTGTACTGCCACCAACTACTACCACCACACAGCCAGACATCTCCCTGCACCTTGTCCGTCATGTTCCACACTGTACTGCCACCAACTACTACCACCACACAGCCAGACATCTCCTGCACCCTTGTCCATCATGTTCCACACTGTACTGCCACCAACTACTACCACCACACAGCCAGACATCTCCTGCACCTTGTCACGTCATGTTCCATACTGTACTGCCACCAACTACTACCACCACACAGCCAGACATCTCCTGCACCTTGTCCGTCATGTTCCATACTGTACTGCCACCAACTACTACCACCGCACAGCCAGACATCTCCTGCACCTTGTCCGTCATGTTCCATGCTGCCTCCACCTTTACGACCGACTACTAGCCACAACATCAGCCATGCACCATTTCCGTCATGCATTCCCTCCTGTCACTGCCTCTCAGACCGTACCTGCCACCACACTAGCCCGCCAGCATCATCTCAGACCATCTCCCTGTACCTTACCCCATCACTGTACTCTCACTCACCGCTACTGCCACTCACACAGCTCAGACTCCCTCCTTGTCACGCTCATGTCCCAGACCTGCTGCTGCCACCACCTCCTGTCCACTCAGTTCCAGCCTCCCTGCCTTGTCACTCTCATTTCCCAGCCCCCTACCTTGCCACCACTCTACAGCCCCTCCAGACATCTCCTGACCTTGTCCACTCATGTTTCTCAGCCCTGCCTCCTTGTCACTCTAATTCTCAGGCCTCCCTCCATCCCTTGTCACTGTCATTTCTCCACCCTCCTTTTGTCACTCATATTTCTAGCCCCCTATCATTGTCACTTCATTTTCAGATCTCCCTCCTTTGTCACTTCATTTCTCAGACCCTCCTCCCTTGTCACTCTATTCCTCCCTCCTTGTCACTTATGTCTCAGCCCTACCTGCCTTGTCTTCTCATCTATCAGCCCCCTTCCTTGTCACTTATTCTCAGACCCCTCCTTGTCACTATATTCTCAGCCCCCTCCCTTGTCACTTATTTCTCAGGCTCCTCCTCCCTTGTCACTGTCATTTCTCAGACCCTCCTTTGTCACTCATATTTCAGCCCTCCCTTTGTCACTCTCATTTCTCAGGCCCTCTCCCTCCCTTGTCAGTGTCATTTCTAGACCCTCCCTTGTCACTGTCACTTCAGCCTCTCCTTGTCACTTTCATTTTTCAGGCCCGTCCCTCCCTTTTGTCACTCTTTCTCCAGCCCCTCCGCTGTACTACTCCCTTCTTGTCTCTCTTTACTTAGCACTTGTCACACAGCCATACATCTACTTACCTCCTCCCTTATGGCCGCGTGCCGAAGCTGCCGGAGGTCCGTGGCACAGCGAGCAGACGTTTCCTGTACCCGGCCGACCGATGAAGCGCACTGTGTGAGCACTTCCGCTCAGTCCGACCGGTACAGGATACAGAACAAAGTTCTCCTGCACCGCTGACCAGACAGAGCTTCGGCCGCACAACACTATCAGGCCCTCTCTACGATCCGCAGCAGCCCCCTCGCATCTCGCTGGGAGGTTGGCAGCACCCTGCCCAGCCGTGAGAAACACCTGCGGGCGGATCAGTTTCCTCGGCGGGCACATGTGGCCAGCGGCCGCCTTAGCCCCTCGTTCCATACTGTACTGCCACCAACTACTACCACCACACAGCCAGACATCTCCTGCACCTTGTCCATCATGTTCCATAGTGTGCTGCCACCAACTACTACCCCCACACAGCCAGACATCTCCTGCACCTTGTCCATCATGTTCCATACTGTGCAGCCACCAACTACTACCACCACACAGCCAGACATCTCCTGCACCTTGTCCATCATGTTCCATACTGTACTGCCACCAACTACTACCACCACACAGCCAGACATCTCCTGCACCTTGTCCATCATGTTCCATACTGTACTGCCACCAACTACTACCACCACACAGCCAGACATCTCCTGCACCTTGTCCGTCATGTTCCATACTGTACTGCCACCAACTACTACCACCACACAGCCAGACATCTCCTGCACCTTGTCCGTCATGTTCCATACTGTACTGCCACCAACTACTACCACCACACAGCCAGACATCTCCTGCACCTTGTCCGTCATGTTCCATACTGTACTGCCACCAACTACTACCACCACACAGCCAGACATCTCCTGCACCTTGTCCGTCATGTTCCATACTGTACTGCCACCAACTACTACCACCACACAGCCAGACATCTCCTGCACCTTGTCCGTCATGTTCCATACTGTACTGCCACCAACTACTACCACCACACAGCCAGACATCTCCTGCACCTTGTCCATCATGTTCCATACTGTACTGCCACCAACTACTACCACCACACAGCCAGACATCTCCTGCACCTTGTCCGTCATGTTCCATACTGTACTGCCACCAACTACTACCACCACACAGCCAGACATCTCCTGCACCTTGTCCGTCATGTTCCATACTGTACTGCCACCAACTACTACCACCACACAGCCAGACATCTCCTGCACCTTGTCCGTCATGTTCCATACTGTACTGCCACCAACTACTACCACCACACAGCCAGACATCTCCTGCACCTTGTCCGTCATGTTCCATACTGTACTGCCACCAACTACTACCACCACACAGCCAGACATCTCCTGCACCTTGTCCGTCATGTTCCATACTGTACTGCCACCAACTACTACCACCACACAGCCAGACATCTCCTGCACCTTGTCCGTCATGTTCCATACTGTACTGCCACCAACTACTACCACCACACAGCCAGACATCTCCTGCACCTTGTCCGTCATGTTCCATACTGTACTGCCACCAACTACTACCACCACACAGCCAGACATCTCCTGCACCTTGTCCGTCATGTTCCATACTGTACTGCCACCAACTACTACCACCACACAGCCAGACATCTCCTGCACCTTGTCCATCATGTTCCATACTGTACTGCCACCAACTACTACCACCACACAGCCAGACATCTCCTGCACCTTGTCCATCATGTTCCATACTGTACTGCCACCAACTACTACCACCACACAGCCAGACATCTCCTGCACCTTGTCCATCATGTTCCATACTGTACTGCCACCAACTACTACCACCACACAGCCAGACATCTCCTGCACCTTGTCCGTCATGTTCCATACTGTACTGCCACCAACTACTACCACCACACAGCCAGACATCTCCTGCACCTTGTCCGTCATGTTCCATACTGTACTGCCACCAACTACTACCACCACACAGCCAGACATCTCCTGCACCTTGTCCGTCATGTTCCATACTGTACTGCCACCAACTACTACCACCACACAGCCAGACATCTCCTGCACCTTGTCCATCATGTTCCATACTGTACTGCCACCAACTACTACCACCACACAGCCAGACATCTCCTGCACCTTGTCCGTCATGTTCCATACTGTACTGCCACCAACTACTACCACCACACAGCCAGACATCTCCTGCACCTTGTCCATCATGTTCCATACTGTACTGCCACCAACTACTACCACCACACAGCCAGACATCTCCTGCACCTTGTCCGTCATGTTCCATACTGTACTGCCACCAACTACTACCACCACACAGCCAGACATCTCCTGCACCTTGTCCGTCATGTTCCATACTGTACTGCCACCAACTACTACCACCACACAGCCAGACATCTCCTGCACCTTGTCCGTCATGTTCCATACTGTACTGCCACCAACTACTACCACCACACAGCCAGACATCTCCTGCACCTTGTCCGTCATGTTCCATACTGTACTGCCACCAACTACTACCACCACACAGCCAGACATCTCCTGCACCTTGTCCGTCATGTTCCATACTGTACTGCCACCAACTACTACCACCACACAGCCAGACATCTCCTGCACCTTGTCCGTCATGTTCCATACTGTACTGCCACCAACTACTACCACCACACAGCCAGACATCTCCTGCACCTTGTCCGTCATGTTCCATACTGTACTGCCACCAACTACTACCACCACACAGCCAGACATCTCCTGCACCTTGTCCGTCATGTTCCATACTGTACTGCCACCAACTACTACCACCACACAGCCAGACATCTCCTGCACCTTGTCCGTCATGTTCCATACTGTACTGCCACCAACTACTACCACCACACAGCCAGACATCTCCTGCACCTTGTCCGTCATGTTCCATACTGTACTGCCACCAACTACTACCACCACACAGCCAGACATCTCCTGCACCTTGTCCGTCATGTTCCATACTGTACTGCCACCAACTACTACCACCACACAGCCAGACATCTCCTGCACCTTGTCCGTCATGTTCCATACTGTACTGCCACCAACTACTACCACCACACAGCCAGACATCTCCTGCACCTTGTCCGTCATGTTCCATACTGTACTGCCACCAACTACTACCACCACACAGCCAGACATCTCCTGCACCTTGTCCGTCATGTTCCATACTGTACTGCCACCAACTACTACCACCACACAGCCAGACATCTCCTGCACCTTGTCCGTCATGTTCCATACTGTACTGCCACCAACTACTACCACCACACAGCCAGACATCTCCTGCACCTTGTCCGTCATGTTCCATACTGTACTGCCACCAACTACTACCACCACACAGCCAGACATCTCCTGCACCTTGTCCGTCATGTTCCATACTGTACTGCCACCAACTACTACCACCACACAGCCAGACATCTCCTGCACCTTGTCCGTCATGTTCCATACTGTACTGCCACCAACTACTACCACCACACAGCCAGACATCTCCTGCACCTTGTCCGTCATGTTCCATACTGTACTGCCACCAACTACTACCACCACACAGCCAGACATCTCCTGCACCTTGTCCGTCATGTTCCATACTGTACTGCCACCAACTACTACCACCACACAGCCAGACATCTCCTGCACCTTGTCCGTCATGTTCCATACTGTACTGCCACCAACTACTACCACCACACAGCCAGACATCTCCTGCACCTTGTCCGTCATGTTCCATACTGTACTGCCACCAACTACTACCACCACACAGCCAGACATCTCCTGCACCTTGTCCGTCATGTTCCATACTGTACTGCCACCAACTACTACCACCACACAGCCAGACATCTCCTGCACCTTGTCCGTCATGTTCCATACTGTACTGCCACCAACTACTACCACCACACAGCCAGACATCTCCTGCACCTTGTCCGTCATGTTCCATACTGTACTGCCACCAACTACTACCACCACACAGCCAGACATCTCCTGCACCTTGTCCGTCATGTTCCATACTGTACTGCCACCAACTACTACCACCACACAGCCAGACATCTCCTGCACCTTGTCCGTCATGTTCCATACTGTACTGCCACCAACTACTACCACCACACAGCCAGACATCTCCTGCACCTTGTCCGTCATGTTCCATACTGTACTGCCACCAACTACTACCACCACACAGCCAGACATCTCCTGCACCTTGTCCGTCATGTTCCATACTGTACTGCCACCAACTACTACCACCACACAGCCAGACATCTCCTGCACCTTGTCCGTCATGTTCCATACTGTACTGCCACCAACTACTACCACCACACAGCCAGACATCTCCTGCACCTTGTCCGTCATGTTCCATACTGTACTGCCACCAACTACTACCACCACACAGCCAGACATCTCCTGCACCTTGTCCGTCATGTTCCATACTGTACTGCCACCAACTACTACCACCACACAGCCAGACATCTCCTGCACCTTGTCCGTCATGTTCCATACTGTACTGCCACCAACTACTACCACCACACAGCCAGACATCTCCTGCACCTTGTCCGTCATGTTCCATACTGTACTGCCACCAACTACTACCACCACACAGCCAGACATCTCCTGCACCTTGTCCGTCATGTTCCATACTGTACTGCCACCAACTACTACCACCACACAGCCAGACATCTCCTGCACCTTGTCCGTCATGTTCCATACTGTACTGCCACCAACTACTACCACCACACAGCCAGACATCTCCTGCACCTTGTCCGTCATGTTCCATACTGTACTGCCACCAACTACTACCACCACACAGCCAGACATCTCCTGCACCTTGTCCGTCATGTTCCATACTGTACTGCCACCAACTACTACCACCACACAGCCAGACATCTCCTGCACCTTGTCCGTCATGTTCCATACTGTACTGCCACCAACTACTACCACCACACAGCCAGACATCTCCTGCACCTTGTCCGTCATGTTCCATACTGTACTGCCACCAACTACTACCACCACACAGCCAGACATCTCCTGCACCTTGTCCGTCATGTTCCATACTGTACTGCCACCAACTACTACCACCACACAGCCAGACATCTCCTGCACCTTGTCCGTCATGTTCCATACTGTACTGCCACCAACTACTACCACCACACAGCCAGACATCTCCTGCACCTTGTCCGTCATGTTCCATACTGTACTGCCACCAACTACTACCACCACACAGCCAGACATCTCCTGCACCTTGTCCGTCATGTTCCATACTGTACTGCCACCAACTACTACCACCACACAGCCAGACATCTCCTGCACCTTGTCCGTCATGTTCCATACTGTACTGCCACCAACTACTACCACCACACAGCCAGACATCTCCTGCACCTTGTCCGTCATGTTCCATACTGTACTGCCACCAACTACTACCACCACACAGCCAGACATCTCCTGCACCTTGTCCGTCATGTTCCATACTGTACTGCCACCAACTACTACCACCACACAGCCAGACATCTCCTGCACCTTGTCCGTCATGTTCCATACTGTACTGCCACCAACTACTACCACCACACAGCCAGACATCTCCTGCACCTTGTCCGTCATGTTCCATACTGTACTGCCACCAACTACTACCACCACACAGCCAGACATCTCCTGCACCTTGTCCGTCATGTTCCATACTGTACTGCCACCAACTACTACCACCACACAGCCAGACATCTCCTGCACCTTGTCCGTCATGTTCCATACTGTACTGCCACCAACTACTACCACCACACAGCCAGACATCTCCTGCACCTTGTCCGTCATGTTCCATACTGTACTGCCACCAACTACTACCACCACACAGCCAGACATCTCCTGCACCTTGTCCGTCATGTTCCATACTGTACTGCCACCAACTACTACCACCACACAGCCAGACATCTCCTGCACCTTGTCCGTCATGTTCCATACTGTACTGCCACCAACTACTACCACCACACAGCCAGACATCTCCTGCACCTTGTCCGTCATGTTCCATACTGTACTGCCACCAACTACTACCACCACACAGCCAGACATCTCCTGCACCTTGTCCGTCATGTTCCATACTGTACTGCCACCAACTACTACCACCACACAGCCAGACATCTCCTGCACCTTGTCCGTCATGTTCCATACTGTACTGCCACCAACTACTACCACCACACAGCCAGACATCTCCTGCACCTTGTCCGTCATGTTCCATACTGTACTGCCACCAACTACTACCACCACACAGCCAGACATCTCCTGCACCTTGTCCATCATGTTCCATACTGTACTGCCACCAACTACTACCACCACACAGCCAGACATCTCCTGCACCTTGTCCGTCATGTTCCATACTGTACTGCCACCAACTACTACCACCACACAGCCAGACATCTCCTGCACCTTGTCCGTCATGTTCCATACTGTACTGCCACCAACTACTACCACCACACAGCCAGACATCTCCTGCACCTTGTCCGTCATGTTCCATACTGTACTGCCACCAACTACTACCACCACACAGCCAGACATCTCCTGCACCTTGTCCGTCATGTTCCATACTGTACTGCCACCAACTACTACCACCACACAGCCAGACATCTCCTGCACCTTGTCCGTCATGTTCCATACTGTACTGCCACCAACTACTACCACCACACAGCCAGACATCTCCTGCACCTTGTCCGTCATGTTCCATACTGTACTGCCACCAACTACTACCACCACACAGCCAGACATCTCCTGCACCTTGTCCGTCATGTTCCATACTGTACTGCCACCAACTACTACCACCACACAGCCAGACATCTCCTGCACCTTGTCCGTCATGTTCCATACTGTACTGCCACCAACTACTACCACCACACAGCCAGACATCTCCTGCACCTTGTCCGTCATGTTCCATACTGTACTGCCACCAACTACTACCACCACACAGCCAGACATCTCCCTGCACCTTGTCCGTCATGTTCCATACTGTACTGCCACCAACTACTACCACCACACAGCCAGACATCTCCTGCACCTTGTCCGTCATGTTCCATACTGTACTGCCACCAACTACTACCACCACACAGCCAGACATCTCCTGCACCTTGTCCGTCATGTTCCATACTGTACTGCCACCAACTACTACCACCACACAGCCAGACATCTCCTGCACCTTGTCCGTCATGTTCCATACTGTACTGCCACCAACTACTACCACCACACAGCCAGACATCTCCTGCACCTTGTCCGTCATGTTCCATACTGTACTGCCACCAACTACTACCACCACACAGCCAGACATCTCCTGCACCTTGTCCATCATGTTCCATACTGTACTGCCACCAACTACTACCACCACACAGCCAGACATCTCCTGCACCTTGTCCGTCATGTTCCATACTGTACTGCCACCAACTACTACCACCACACAGCCAGACATCTCCTGCACCATGTCCGTCATGTTTCATACTGTACTGCCTCCAACTACTACCCCCACACAGCCAGACATCTCCTGCACCTTGTCCGTCATGTTCCATACTGTACTGCCACCAACTACTACCACCACACAGCCAGACATCTCCTGCACCATGTCCATCATGTTCCACACTGTACTGCCACCAACTACTACCACCACACAGCCAGACATCTCCTGCACCTTCTCCATCATGTTCCATACTGTACTGCCACCAACTACTACCACCACACAGCCAGACATCTCCTGCACCTTCTCCATCATGTTCCATACTGTACTGCCACCAACTACTACCACCACACAGCCAGACATCTCCTGCACCTTGTCTGTCATGTTCCATACTGTACTGCCACCAACTACTACCACCGCACAGCCAGACACCTCCTGCACCTTTTCCGTCATGTTCCATACTGTACTGCCTCCAACTACTACCCCCACACAGCCAGACATCTCCTGCACCTTGTCCGTCATGTTCCATACTGTACTGCCACCAACTACTACCACCACACAGCCAGACATCTCCTGCACCTTCTCCATCATGTTCAATACTGTACTGCCACCAACTACTACCACCGCACAGCCAGACATCTACTGCACCTTCTCCATCATGTTCAATACTGTACTGCCACCAACTACTACCACCACACAGCCAGACACCTCCTGCACCTTCTCCATCATGTTCTATACTGTACTGCCACCAACTACTACCCCCACACAGCCAGACATCTCCTGCACCTTGTCCGTCATGTTCCATACTGTACTGCCTCCAACTACTACCACCACACAGCCAGACTTCTCCTGCACCTTGTCCGTCATGTTCCATACTGTACTGCCACCAACTACTATCCCCACACAGCCAGACTTCTCCTGCACCTTGTCCTTCATGTTCCATACTGTACTGCCACCAACTACTACCACCACACAGCCAGACATCTCCTGCACCTTCTCCATCATGTTCCATACTGTACTGCCACCAACTACTACCACCACACAGCCAGACATCTCCTGCACCATGTCATCATGTTCCACACTGTGCTGCCTCCAACTACTACCCCCACACAGCCAGACATCTCCTGCACCATGTCATCATGTTCCACACTGTACTGCCTCCAACTACTACCACCACACAGCCAGACATCTCCTGCACCTTGTCTGTCATGTTCCATACTGTACTGCCACCAACTACTACCACCACACAGCCAGACATCTCCTGCACCTTCTCCATCATGTTCCATACTGTAACATAGTAACATAGTAACATAGTATATAAGACCGAAAAAAGACATTTGTCCATCCAGTTCGGCCTGTTTCCTACAAGTTGATCCAGAGGAAGGCAAAAAAACCCTGTGAGGCAGAAGCCAATTTTCCTCACTTAAGGGGAAAAAAAAATTCCTTCCCGACTCCAATCAGGCAATCAGAATAACTCCCTGGATCAACGACCCACCTCTAGTAGCTATAGCCTGTAATATTATTACACTCCAGAAATAAATCCAGTCCCCTCTTGAATTCCTTTATTGTACTCACCATCACCACCTCCTCAGGCAGAGAGTTCCATAGTCTCACTGCTCTTACAGTGAAGAATCCTTTTCTATGTTTGTGTACAAACCTTCTTTCCTCCAGACGCAGAGGATGTCCCCTTGTCACAGTCACAGTCCTGGGGATAAATAGATGATGGGACAGATCTCTGTACTGACCCCTGATATATTTATACATAGTTATTAGATCTCCCTCAGTCGCCTTTTTTCTAAAGTGAATAACCCTAATTTTGATAACCTTTCAGGGTACTGTAGATCCCTCATTCCAGTTATTACTTTAGTTGCCCTCCTCTGAACCCTCTCCAGCTCTGCTATGTCTGTCTTGTTCACAGGAGCCCAGAACTGTACACAGTACTCCATGTGTGGTCTAACCAGTGATTTGTAAAGTGGTAGGACTATGTTCTCATCACGGGCGTCTATGCCCCTTTGATGCAAACCCATTATCTTATTGGCCTTGGCAGTAGCTGCCTGACACTGGTTTTTGCAGCTTAATTTGCTGTTTATTAAAATTCCTAGATCCTTTTCCATGTCAGTGTTACCGAGTGTTTTACCATTTAATATGTAATGGGTGACTTGCATTATTCCTTCCCATGTGCATAACTTTACATTTGTCAGTGTTAAACCTCATCTGCCATTTTTCTGCCCAAGCCTCCAATCTATCCAGATCCCTCTGTAGCAGAAAACTGTCCTCTTCAGTGTTAATTACTTTACACAGTTTAGTGTCATCTGCAAAAATAGATATTTTACTGTGCAGGCCTTCTACAAGATCATTAATAAATATATTGAAGAGAATAGGGCCCAATACTGACCCCTGAGGTACCCTCACTAGTTACAGTGACCCAATCTGAGTATCTACCGTTAATAACCACCCTCTGTTTTCTGTCACTCAGCCAGTTACTTACCCACATACAGACATTTTCTCCCAGTCCGAGCATCCTCATTTTATATACTAACCTTTATGAGGTACGGTGTCAAATGCTTTGGAGAAGTCCAGATATACGACATCCATTGATTCACCGCTGTCAAGTCTAGAACTTACCTCCTCATAGAAGCTGATTAAATTTGTTTGGCATGACCGATCACTCATGAAGCCATGCTGATATGGCGTTATTTGCTTATTTTCATTGAGATACTCCAAAATAGCATCTCTTAGAAACCCTTCAAACAGTTTACCAACAATAGATGTTAAACTTACCGGCCTATAATTTCCAGGCTCTGTTTTTGGACCCTTTTTGAATATTGGCACCACATTTGCTATGCGCCAATCCTGTGGAACATTCCTGTTATTATAGAGTCCGTAAATATCAGAAATAATGGTCTGGCTATGACATCACTTAATTCCCTTAGGATACGGGGGTGTATGCCATCCGGTCCTGGCGATTTGTCTATTTTAATCTTTTTAAGTCGCTGTTGTACTTCTTCCTGGGTCAGACAGGGCACTTTTAATGGGGGATTTACTTTTACATTCTGCATTTCATCTGACAGTTTATTTTCCTCAGTGAATATAGTGGAGAAAAAAATATTTAATAGTTTTGCTTTATCCTCGTCGCTCTCTGCAACACCCCCCTCATTGCTATGTAGAGGGCCACCAACTACTACCCCCACACAGCCAGACATCTCCTGCACCTTGTCCGTCATGTTCTATACTGTACTGCCACCAACTACTACCACCACACAGCCAGACATCTCCTGCACCTTGTCCGTCATGTTCCATACTGTACTGCCACCAACTACTACCACCACACAGCCAGACATCTCCTGCACCTTGTCCGTCATGTTCCATACTGTACTGCCACCAACTACTACCACCACACAGCCGGATATCATCTCCTGCACCTTGTCCGTCATGTTCCATACTGTACTGCCACCAACTACTACCACCACACAGCCAGACATCTCCTGCACCTTGTCCGTAATGTTCCATACTGTACTGCCTCCAACTACTACCACCACACAGCCAGACATCATCTCCTGCACCTTGTCCATCATGTTCCACACTGTACTGCCATCAACTACTACCACCACACAGCCAGACATCTCCTGAACCATGTCATCATGTTCCACACTGTACTGTCACCAACTACTACCCCCACACAGCCAGACATCTCCTGCACCTTGTCCGTCATGTTCCACACTGTACTGCCACCAACTACTACCACCACACAGCCAGACATCTCCTGCACCTTGTCATCATGTTCCATACTGTACTGCCACCAACTACTACCCCCACACAGCCAGTCATCTCCTGCACCTTGTCCGTCATGTTCCATACTGTACTGCCACCAACTACTACCCCCACACAGCCAGACATCTCCTGCACCTTGTCCGTCATGTTCCATACTGTACTGCCACCAACTACTACCACCACACAGCCAGACATCTCCTGCACCTTCTCCATCATGTTCCACACTGTACTGCCACCAACTACTACCACCACACAGCCAGACATCTCCTGCACCATGTCCATCATGTTCCACACTGTGCTGCCACCAACTACTACCACCACACAGCCAGACATCTCCTGAACCATGTCATCATGTTCCACACTGTACTGTCACCAACTACTACCACCACACAGCCGGACACCTCCTGCACCTTGTCATCATGTTCCATACTGTACTGCCACCAACTACTACCACCACGCAGCCAGTCATCTCCTGCACCTTGTCCGTCATGTTCCACACTGTACTGCCACCAACTACTACCACCACACAGCCAGACATCTCCTGCACCTTGTCCATCATGTTCCACACTGTGCTGCCACCAATTACTACCACCACACAGCCAGACATCTCCTGCACCTTGTCTGTCATGTTCCATACTGTACTGCCACCAACTACTACCACCACACAGCCAGACATCTCCTGCACCTTGTCCGTCATGTTCCATACTGTACTGCCACCAACTACTACCACCACACAGCCAAACATCTCCTGCACCATGTCCATCATGTTCTATACTGTACTGCCACCAACTACTACCACCACACAGCCAGACATCTCCTGCACCTTGTCCGTCGTGTTCCATACTGTACTGCCACCAACTACTACCACCACACAGACAGTCATCTCCTGCACCTTGTCCGTCATGTTCCATACTGCACTGCCACCAACTACTACCACCCCCCTCCTCATCTCTGTCTACCATCCTACCGTGCTCTCTACAGTGCTGCACCCACTATCAACTCCTCCTCATCTCTGTCTACCATCCTACCGTGCTCTCCACTGTGCTGCACCCACTACAACTCCTCCTCATCTCTGTCTACCATCCTACCCGTGCTCTCTACAGTGCTGCACCCACTACATCTCCTCCTCATCTGTCTACCATCCTACCCGTACTGTCCACAGTGCTGCACCACCTACATCTCCTCATTGTGTTTTATGGAACAATACCCCCTGGAGAATTGTACATTGTCTAATCAGGAACTGGTTACAGGCCACACAACACCTCCCCTCGGCCTAGGAGATAACCGCATTAATATTGTATTCATTGTGTTGCTACTGAACAACCAGACGAATGCTCAGCAGGTCACTGATTACTTTTTGTCTTACAAGTAACGAACCATAAGAGAATAGCATTGCAGGTTAAGTTCAACAGAGTCCACCAGGAGAAAACTCCTGGAATGCCATTATGGAAACCCCTTGCATGGGGACGTGTATATAAACGGTTACATTGCAATAAAAGTGTTGTTGACTCCCAGACTATGTGTCGTCTAGTCCTTGGGAAGAAGGGATCCTTGTAACGCTACCTGGATTATTGTATGCTGTTCCAGTCTACCAGCGGAGATACCGTGGATTATACCATTACTCCGCTACAATTGGTGGCAGCAACCGGATTCAAACCTCACAGCAAAGCAGCGTTCGGGAGTTATTTATACGAACAGGGAAGTGGAAAAGCGGTTCGTGGAAACAGCCATTCGTACAAAAACCGGAGTTCAGCAATATGTTCGACTATACGTACGGACGGTGAATGGAGACGAACTATGCCGCACTGAAACGAGCTACACTAAAAGAACTGTTGGAAGCAAGGGGTAAAATAGCCAGCAACAAGACAAAAGCTACCCTTATTGCTGAACTCATGGAGGGAGACCGAGCAAATAATACGGCTCCTCCACCGCAGAGGGAAGAAACCGAGTTCCAAAAAGAACTCAGAACCAGATTAGAGTTTTACCCAGAAACACCACCCACGGAGACGTTGGATAGATTAATGGCAGATGTACAGGAGTATATCATGGCCAGACAGCTACAAACAGGCCGGGCGATCCAGAGAGGGGTCATCCGCACCATTCAGCATCACCCAGGGAAAAATAAGATTCCCTATCAAGCATTTAAAAATTATGCCGATACAGAGGACGACATTGACGGATATCTACAGGACTTTGAAAGACTGTGCCAGCTACATGATATCAGCCCAGCAGACCAGGTACCCCTGCTTGCCGGTAGATTATCTGGCCGTGCAGCAGAGGCGTACCGCACAGTTCCGGATGAGGACAGCAGAGACTACCAGAAGGTAAAACAGGCCATTCTAGCACGTTATGCCATTACCCCGAGGCATGCAGATGTAAATTCGGGAACTTAAAAAGCAGGAAAAGGATTCTCATGCAGAATGGGCTCACCGCTACACAGAGCTGCCATGGGGTGGATACAAGCGACCCAAGCCACTACCCTGGAGGACCTACTACAACTGGTCCTCCTAGAACAATTCTTCAAGGGGCTGGCACCAGAGGTACAAGACTGGGTAAAGGATCGAAAGCCCCGTACACTAAACGACGCAGCCAAGCTAGCGGACGAGCACCAGGACGCAAGACGATACCAACGTCCGCCCCCGCTTATTCTCCAGACCTGCAACCCCTCCTCCAGCTCCTGCGACTTTGACTCTGTCACGACCAGGGGAGCCCCTACCCAACACGCACCGAGATACCCACCCCGGCCTAGTATACGATGCCACACCTGCAACCAGTTGGGCCATGTGCACCGGGAATGCCCACGGAACCGTAACCGCCAAACCTGGTCCAATCGGGCCAACCCCAGGGGCTCGGGCGACGGTACATTGCTACCAGAGTGAAGCCAACGCCAGACACACTTCAGCCGCCTCCGTGGAAGAACAACTGGGGGTACTACATGAGGCCAACCCCATCCAAGCAGCTTCCGACAATAGACAAGGTCATCGCCAGGGTGTATACCTAGCGGGGAAACATGTGCAAGGGCTACGTGACTCGGGGCCACTTTGACTTTGGTCCGGAACCACCTCATCCCCAAGGAGGCCCGCACCGGAGAGTGTGTAGCCGTGCGAGTAGCAGGGGGAGCCATCTACAAAGTACCTACTGCCAAGGTGCATTTGAATTGGGGAGTAGGTTCAGGGGATGTGGAAGTGGGGCTCATGCAAGACTTGCCTGCAGATGTTATTTTGGGCAACGACTTGGGGGAGCTCACGTCAGCTTTTGTTCCCCAACCCATGGTACAAGAGGCATACCCAGTCGTCACCAGACAGCAGGCCCGCACCATGGCACCATCCACACACTCCGAGGCTCAGGTAAGTCGAACCACCCCGTTCTCCCGATGCCCTCCCTGGGATGCCCCGCTAGAATTTGGCAGTGAAGTAGCTTTAGATCCCTCCTTACAGGTGTATAAAGACAGGATAGCCAACAGCCAGGCCGGGTTAGAGGGAGAGAGATATGCCTGGGACAAGGGCTCTATTATACCGCTACGCTGAAAAATAGTAGCTGGGTCTATCCCGATGCCCACTAAACAGCTGATAGTACCCCAAAAATATAGGCAGGATTTACTGCGCATTGCCCACGACATACCCCTGTCAGGACATCTAGGGGTCAGCCGAACTAAACATCGGCTGACTCAGAACTTTTTCTGGCCAGGTATCTCAAAGGATATCAAGCAATTTTGCCAAACCTGCGATACCTGCCAGAGAGTAGGGAAGCGAGGAGATCGCTATAAAGCGAAGCTCCAACCCCTTCCAATTATTGAGGAACCATTTAGTCGAGTGGCAGTAGACCTCATCGGCCCCCTAGCTAAACCCAGTCCCTCCGGCAAGAAGTACATCGTGACCGTAGTGGACTATGCCACCAGGTATCCAGAGGCGGTGGCGCTGACCAATGTTCATGCAGAGACCATAGCGGATGCCCTAATGCAAATCTTCTCCCGCATGGGATTTCCCCGGGAGATTATTTCAGAGAGGGGCACCCAATTCACTGCAGAGGTCACCCACCAACTCTGGAAGGTATGCGGTATTAAACCCATCTTAAATTCGGCTTATCACCCCCAGTCCAACGGTCTCTGCGAACGTTTCAACGGAACTCTGAAGCAGATGATCCGTACGCTTGTAGACACCAGAAAGGACTGGGAAAGGTTCTACCTCATTTGCTATTTGCATACAGGGAGGTTCCCCAAGAGTCCACCGGGTTCTCCCCTTTGAACTACTGTTCGGGAGAAGGGTGAGAGGTCCCTTAGATCTCATCCGAGAACACTGGGAAGGAGAGGTGAACACTAGGGGTACCCCTATCGTCCCATACGTGCTAGAGTTTCGTGAGCGCCTGGAGGAATTGACTCAGACAGTTCGCACCAACCTCCAGGCAGCCCAACAACGACAGCGCAGATGGTATGATAGGGGGCCAGAGACCGCAGCTTTCAGATAGGGCAGAAGGTGCTAATCCTGAGGCCGGTCCACAATGACAAGCTGCAGGCTCCTGGCAGGGCCCATACAAGGTGGTAGAACAGATCTGTGATACAACCTATGTGATTGGCCCCTGCGCTGGGGCGGGTAGCAGACGCATGCTCCACGTGAATATGCTGAAGCCATACTACGAGCGCGTGGAAAATGTAGCTGCCATCTGTGCCTCTGCCGCAGAGGACTTTGATAACTTACCCCTCCCAGACCTCCTAGAGAGAGGAGACCAGAACGAGGGCCTGGGAGAAGTACAGTTAGAGAGCGCCTGAGCCCCCAAGAACGGGCACAAGCACAAAGGTTAATTCAGGATAAAGGGGCCACGTTCTCTAATCTCCCGGGTACACACCCCTAGCTACCCATAGGGTAGAGACCCCGGGCAAACCCCGCTACGACAACCCCCGTACCGCATACCAGAGTCCGTAAAGGAGAACATGCGCAAAGAGATTGAGGAAATGTTACAGTTAGGGGTTATAGAACACTCTGACAGCCCCTGGGCCTCCCCGGTAGTGCTAGTGCCGGCGGGATGGGACAACCCGCTTCTGCGTAGACTACAGGAGGCTCAATGACAAAACCGTATCTGACGCCTACCCTATGCCCCGGATAGACGAGCTCCTGGATAAAATGGCCAGAGGCCAGTACCTCACTACAATAGATCTTTGTAAGGGGTACTGGCAGATTCCCTTAGCCGAGGAAGCCATCCTCAAGTCAGCGCTTGTCACCCCGCTTGGCCTGTACCAGTTTAAGGTCATGCCATTCGGGATGAAAACGCCCGGCTACTTTTCAGAGGATGGTGGATCGGTTATTGGACGGGTTCCAGGAGTACGCTTGCGCCTATTTAGATGACATAGCCATTTTTAGTCACTCCTGGGCCGAACACCTGACCCACATAGGAGCCGTACTAGACCGCATCAGGGAAGCAGGGTTAACCCTTAAACCCAGTAAATGCCATATAGGGATGGCTGAAGTCCAATATCTAGGCCACCGAGTAGGGAGCGGTCAACAGAAACCCGAGCCTGCCAAGATAGAGGCCGTAGCCAAGTGGCCAACCCCCGTACTCAAGACCCAAGTCCTAGCCTTCCTGGGTACCGCCGGGTACTACCGGAAATTTGTGCCCAATTACAGCACCCTAGCCAAGCCCCTCACGGATTTGACCCGTAAAACCTCCCCAAGCTAGTAGTCTGGACCCCAGAGTGTGAACTGGCCTTCCAGCAACTGAAAACCGCTCTGATTAATGCACCTGTACTCGCTGCTCCTGATCCAACTAAACGATTCCTTGTCCACACAGACGCTTCTATGTTTGGATTGGGAGCAGTGCTGAGCCAAGTCGGAGCAGATGGCGGCGAGCACCCAGTGGCTTACCTAAGCAGAAAACTCCTGCCCAGAGAAGTAAGCTACGCCGCCATCGAAAAGGAATGTCTGGCCGTGGTGTGGGCCCTTAAAAGCTGCAGCCCTACTTGTATGGGCAACCTTTTTCCTTACTCACAGATCACAACCCGTTGGTGTGGCTGAACAGGGTGTCAGGAGACAATGCCAGGCTGCTGCGTTGGAGCTTAGCGCTGCAGCCTTTTGACTTTACCATCCACTACCGCCCTGGGAAACAGAATGGCAACGCCGACGGGTTATCCAGACAAACAGAACTTGAAAAGTGATCTGTGAGTACTCCTCCGGACATCCCCAAGCCGATCCGTTGGGATCAGACTGTGTATGCCGGCTTGTGGTTCTGGGGGAGCATTGTGGCAAACCTAGCCACTTCAGTATAGCAAAGACTGGGTTCATGTGTTCATTTTACCCTCTAAAACACTGAGGGCATTCGTATGCTAGTTCCATGATCAGATGTTGTATGCCACACATCCCATCCCCTCAGCCTGGAAGATAACTCCATTAACCTTATATCCATTGTGTTTTATGGAACAATACCCCCTGGAGAATTGTACATTGTCTAATCACGAACTGGTTACAGGCCACACAACACCTCACCTCGGCCTAGGAGATAACCGCATTAATATTGTATCCATTGTGTTGCTACTGAACAACCAGATGAATGCTCAGCAGGTCACTGATTACTTTTTGTCTTACAAGTAACGCACCATAAGGGAATAGCATTGCAGGTTAAGTTCAACAGAGTCCACCAGGAGAAAACTCCTGGAATGTCTTTATGGAAACCCCTTGCATGGGGACGTGTATATAAACGGTTACATTGCAATAAAAGTGTTGTTGACTCCCAGACTATGTGTCGTCTAGTCCTTGGGAAGAAGGGATCCTTGTAACGCTACCTGGATTATTGTATGCTGTTCCAGTCTACCAGCGGAGATACCGTGGATTATACCATTACTCCACTACAACCATCCTACCCGTGCTCTCCACAGTGCTACACCCCATTACATCTCCTCCCTAATCTCGGTCTACCATCCTACCCGTGCTCTCCACAGTGCTACACCCCCTGCATCTCCTCCCTCATCTCTACCATTCTACCCATGCTTTCCACAGTGCTGCACCCCTTATATCTCCTCCTCAGCTCTGTCTACGATTCTACCAGTGCTCTCCACCAGTGCTGCACCCCCTACATCTCTTCATCTCTGTCTACCATCCTACCCGTGCTCTCCACAGTGCTGCACCCCCTACATCTCCCCCTCATCTCTGTCTACCCCCCTACCCATGCTCTCCACAGTGCTGCACTCCCTACATCTCCTCCTCATCTCTCTCTACCATCCTACCCGTGCTCTCCACAGTGCTGTACCCCCTACATCTCCTCCTCATCTCTGTATACTATCATACCAATGCTCTCCACAGTGCTGCACCCCCTACATCTCTGTCCACGATCCTACCCGTGCTCTCCACAGTGCTGCACCCCCTACATCTCCTCCTCATCTCTGTCTACCATCCTACGAGTGCTCTCCACAGTGCTACACCCCCTACATCTCCTCCTCATCTATGTCTATCATCCTACCACTGCTCTCCACAGTGCTGCACCCCTCATCTCTGTCCATCATCCTACCGTGCTTTCCACAGTGCTGCACCCCTACATCTCCTCCTCATCTCTGTCTACCATCCTACGAGTGCTCTCCACAGTGCTACACCCCCTACATCTCCTCCTCATCTATGTCTATCATCCTACCACTGCTCTCCACAGTGCTGCACCCTCTACATCTCCTCCTCATCTCTGTCTACCATCCTATCCGTGCTATCCACAGTGCTGCACCCTCTACATCTCCTACTCATCTCTGCCTACCACCCTACCCGTGCTCTCCACAGTGCTGCACCCCCTACATCTACTCATCTCTGTCTACGATCCTACCTGTGCTCTCCACAGTGCTGCACCCCCTACATCTCCTCCTCATCTCTGTCTACCATCCTACCCGTGCTCTCCACAGTGCTGCAACTCCTACATCTCCTCCTCATCTCTGTCTACCATCCTACCGCTGCTCTCCACAGTGCTGCACCTCCTACATCTCCTCATCTCTGTCTACCATCCTACCTGTGCTCTCCACAGTGCTACACCCCATTACATCTCCTCCTTAATCTCTGTCTACCATCCTACCCGTGCTCTCCACAGTGCTACACCCCCTGCATCTCCTCCCTCATCTCTACCATTCTACCCATTCTCTCCACAGTGCTGCACCCCTTATATCTCCTCCTCAGCTTTGTCTACAACCCTACCAGTGCTCTCCACAATGCTGCACCCCCTACATCTCTTCATCTCTGTCTACCATCCAACCAGTGCTCTCCACAGGGCTGCACCCCCTACATCTCCTCCTCATCTCTGTCTACCATCCTACCTGTGCTCTCCACAGTGTTGCACCCACTACATCTCCTACTCATCTCTGTCAATCATCCTAGCCATGCTCTCCACAGTGCTGCAACCCCTACATCTCCTCCTCATCTATCTACATCTTACCGTGTTCTCCACAGTGCTACACCTCCTACATCTCCTCCTCATTTCTGTCTACCATCCTATCCATGCTCTCCACAGTGCTGCACCCATACATCTCCTCCTCATCTCTGTCTACCATCCTACCCATGCTCTCCACAGTGCTGCACCCCCTACATCTCCTCCTCATCTATCTACATCTTACCGTGTTCTCCACAGTGCTACACCTCCTACATCTCCTCCTCATTTCTGTCTACCATCCTATCCATGCTCTCCACAGTGCTGCACCCATACATCTCCTCCTCATCTCTGTCTACCATCCTACCTGTGCTCTCCACAGTGCTGCAGCTCCTACATCTCCTCTTTATCTCTTTCTACCATCCTACCCGTACTGTTCACAGTGCTGCACCCTCTACATCTCCTCCTCATCTCTGTCTACCACCCTACCCATACTCTGCCCAGTGCTGTAACCCGTACATCTCCTCCTCATCTCTGTCTATCATCCTACCCGTGCTCTCCACAGTGCTGAACCCTCTACATCTCCTCCTCATCTCTGTCTACCAACCTACCCGTTCTCTTCACAGAGCTGCACCCCCTACATCTCCTCCTCATATCTGTCTACCATCATACCCATGCTCTCCACTGTGCTGCACCCCCTACATCTCCTACTCATCTGTCTACCATCCTACCCATGCTCTCCACGGTGCTGCACCTTCTACATCTCCTCCTCATCTCTGTCTACCATCCTACCTTTGCTATCCACAGTGCTGCACCCTCTACCTCTCCTCCTCATCTCTGCCTACCTTCCTACATGTGCTCTCCACGGTGCTGCACTACCTAAATCTCCTCCTCATCTGTCTACCACCCTATATGTGCTCTCCACAGTGCTGCACCCCTTACATCTCCTACTCATCTCTGGCTACCATCCTACCTGTGCTCTCCAAAGTGCTGAACCCCCTACATCGCCTACTCATCTGTCTACCATCCTACCCGTGCTCTCCACAGTGCTGCACCCCCTACATCTCCTCCTCATCTCTGTCTACCATCCTACCCGTGCTCTCCACAGTGCTGCACCCTCTACATCTCCTCCTCATCTCTGTCTACCATCCTACCCGTACTCTCCACAGTGCTGCACCACCTACATCTCCACCTCATCTCTGTTTACATTCCTACCTGTCCTCTCCACAGTGCAGCACTATCTACATCTCCAACTCATCTGTCTACCAATCTACACGTGCTTTCCACAGTGCAGCACCCCCTACATCTCCTCCTCTTCTCTGTCTACAATCCTACCGGTGCTCTCCACAGTGTTGCACCTCCTACATCTCCTCCTCATCTCTGTCTACCATCCTATCCATGCTCTCCACAGTGCTGCACCCCCTACATCTCCTCCTCATCTCTGTCTACCATCCTACCCGTGCTCTCCACAGTGCTGCAACTCCTACATCTCCTCCTCATCTCTGTCTACCATCCTACCGCTGCTCTCCACAGTGCTGCACCTCCTACATCTCCTCATCTCTGTCTACCATCCTACCTGTGCTCTCCACAGTGCTACACCCCATTACATCTCCTCCTTAATCTCTGTCTACCACCCTACCCGTGCTCTCCACAGTGCTACACCCCCTGCATCTCCTCCCTCATCTCTACCATTCTACACATTCTCTCCACAGTGCTGCACCCCTTATATCTCCTCCTCAGCTCTGTCTACGACCCTACCAGTGCTCTCCACAATGCTGCACCCCCTACATCTCTTCATCTCTGTCTACCATCCAACCAGTGCTCTCCACAGGGCTGCACCCCCTACATCTCCTCCTCATCTCTGTCTACCATCCTACCTGTGCTCTCCACAGTGTTGCACCCACTACATCTCCTACTCATCTCTGTCAATCATCCTAGCCATGCTCTCCACAGTGCTGCAACCCCTACATCTCCTGCTCATCTATCTACATCTTACCGTGTTCTCCACAGTGCTACACCTCCTACATCTCCTCCTCATTTCTGTCTACCATCCTATCCATGCTCTTCACAGTGCTGAACCCTCTACATCTCCTCCTCATCTCTGTCTACCATCCTACCTGTGCTCTCCACAGTGCTGCAGCTCCTACATCTCCTCTTTATCTCTTTCTACCATCCTACCCGTACTGTTCACAGTGCTGCACCCTCTACATCTCCTCCTCATCTCTGTCTACCACCCTACCCATACTCTGCCCAGTGCTGTAACCCGTACATCTCCTCCTCATCTCTGTCTATCATCCTACCCGTGCTCTCCACAGTGCTGAACCCTCTACATCTCCTCCTCATCTCTGTCTACCAACCTACCCGTTCTCTTCACAGAGCTGCTCCCCCTACATCTCCTCCTCATATCTGTCTACCATCATACCCATGCTCTCCACTGTGCTGCACCCCCTACATCTCCTACTCATCTGTCTACCATCCTACCCGTGCTCTCCACTGTGCTGCACCTTCTACATCTCCTCCTCATCTCTGTCTACCATCCTACCTTTGCTATCCACAGTGCTGCACCCTCTTCCTCTCCTCCTCATCTCTGCCTACCTTCCTACATGTGCTCTCCACGGTGCTGCACTACCTAAATCTCCTCCTCATCTGTCTACCACCCTATATGTGCTCTCCACAGTGCTGCACCCCTTACATCTCCTCCTCATCTCTGGCTACCATCCTACCTGTGCTCTCCAAAGTGCTGAACCCCCTACATCGCCTACTCATCTGTCTACCATCCTACCCGTGCTCTCCACAGTGCTGCACCCCCTACATCTCCTCCTCATCTCTGTCTACCATCCTACCCGTGCTCTCCACAGTGCTGCACCCCCTACATCTCCTCCTCATCTCTGTCTACCATCCTACCCGTGCTCTCCACAGTGCTGCACCACCTACATCTCCACCTCATCTCTGTTTACATTCCTACCTGTCCTCTCAACAGTGCAGCACTATCTACATCTCCAACTCATCTGTCTACCAATCTACACGTGCTTTCCACAGTGCAGCACCCCCTACATCTCCTCCTCATCTCTGTCTACAATCCTACCGGTGCTCTCCACAGTGTTGCACCTCCTACATCTCCTCCTCATCTCTGTCTACCATCCTATCCATGCTCTCCACAGTGCTGCATCCCCTACATCTCCACCTCATCTCTTTCTACCATACTACCCGTGCTCTCCACAATGCTGCACCCCCTACATCTCCTCCTAATCTCTGTCTACCATTCTACCTGTGCTTTCCACAGTGCTGCACCCTCTACATCTCCTCCTCATCTCTGTCTACCACCCTACCCGTGCTCTCCACAGTGCTGCACCCCCTACATCTTCTCCTTCTCATCTCTGTCTACCATCCAACCTGTGCTCTCCACAGTGCTGCACCCCCTACATCTCCTCTTTATCTCTGTGTACCACTCTACCTGTGCTTTCCACAGTGCTGCACACTCTACATCTCCTCCTCATCTCTGTCTACCATTCTACCCATGCTCTCCACAGTGCCTCACCCTCTACATCTCCTCCTCATCTCTGTCTACCATCCTACCTGTGCTCTCCACAGTGCTGCACCACTTACATCTCCTCCTAATCTGTCTACCACCCTACCTGTGCTCTCCACAGTGCTGCACCTCCTACCATCTCCTCCTAATATCTGTCTACCACCTTACCAGTGCTCTCCACAGTGCTGCACCCTCTACATCTCCTCCTTGTCTCTGTCTACCTTCCTACCCATACTCTCCACAGTGCTGCACCTCCTACATCTCCTCCTCATCTCTGTCTACCATCCTACCCGTGCTCTCCACAGTGCTGCTCCCCCTACATCTCCTCCTCATCTCTGTCTACCATCATACCTGTGCACTCCACAGTGCTGCACCCCCTACATCTCCTCCTCATCTCTGTCTACCATCCTATCCATGCTATCCACAGTGCTGCATCCCCAACATCTCCTCCTCAGCTCTTTCTACCTTCCTACACGTACTCTCCACAGTGCTGCACCCCTTACATCTCCTCATCTCTGTCTACCATCCTACCCGTGCTCTCTACAGTGCCTCACCCTCTACATCTCCTCCTCATCTCTGTCTACCATCCTACCTGTGCACTCCACAGTGCTGCACCACTTACATCTCCTCCTAATCTGTCTACCACCCTACCTGTGCTCTCCACAGTGCTGCACCTCCTACCATCTCCTCCTAATATCTGTCTACCACCTTACCAGTGCTCTCCACAGTGCTGCACCCTCTACATCTCCTCCTTGTCTCTGTCTACCTTCCTACCCATACTCTCCACAGTGCTGCACCTCCTACATCTCCTCCTCATCTCTGTCTACCATCCTACCCGTGCTCTCCACAGTGCTGCTCCCCCTACATCTCCTCCTCATCTCTGCCTACCATCATACCCGTGCACTCCACAGTGCTGCACCCCCTACATCTCCTCCTCATCTCTGTCTACCATCCTATCCATGCTATCCACAGTGCTGCATCCCCAACATTTCCTCCTCAGCTCTTTCTACCTTCCTACCCGTACTCTCCACAGTGCTGCACCCCTTACATCTCCTCCTCATCTCTGTCTACCATCCTACCCGTGCTCTCCACAGTGCCTCACCCTCTACATCTCCTCCTCATCTCTGTCTACCATCCTACCTGTGCTCTCCACAGTGCTGCACCACTTACATCTCCTCCTAATCTGTCTACCACCCTACCTGTGCTCTCCACAGTGCTGCACCTCCTACCATCTCCTCCCAATATCTGTCTACCACCTTACCAGTGCTCTCCACAGTGCTGCACCCTCTACATCTCCTCCTTGTCTCTGTCTACCTTCCTACCCATACTCTCCACAGTGCTGCACCTCCTACATCTCCTCCTCATCTCTGTCTACCATCCTACCCGTGCTCTCCACAGTGCTGCACTCCCTACATCTCCTCCTCATCTCTGTCTAACATCCTACCCGTGCTCTCCACAGTGCCGCACCCCTACATCTCCTCTTCATCTCTTTCCCCCATCCTACCTGTGCTCTCCACAGTGCAGCACCCCCTACATCTCCTCTTCATCTCTTTCTCCCATCCTACCAGTGCTCTCCACAGTGCTGCACCCCCTACATCTCCTACTCATGTATCTACCATCCTACTCGTGCTCTCCACGGTGCTGCACCTCCTAAATCTCCTCCTCATTTCTGTCTACCATACTACCTGTGCTCTCCACAGTGCTGCGCCCCCTACATCTCCTCCTCATCTGTCTACCACCCTACCCGTACTGTCCACAGTGCTGCACCACCTACATCTCCTCCTCATCTCTGTCTACCATCCTCCCCGCGCTCTCCACAGTGCTGTGCCCACTACATCTCCTCCTCATCTCTGTCTACCATCCTACCTGTGCTCTCCACAGTGCTGCCCCTCCTACATCTCCTCCTCATCTGTCTACCACCCTACCTGTGCTCTCCACAGTGCTGCACCTCCTACATCTCCTCCTCATATCTGTCTACCACCCTACCAGTGCTCTCCACAGTGCTGCACCCTCTACATCTCCTCCTTGTCTCTGCCTACCACCCTACCCGTGCTCTCCACAGTGCTCCACCCCCTACATCTCCTGCTTATATCTGTCTACAACCCTACCCGTGTTCTCCACGGTGCTTCACCTCCTACATCTCCTCCTCATCTCTGTCTACCATCCTACCCGTACTCTCCACAGTGCTGCACCCTCTACATCTCCTCCTCATCTCTGTCTACCATCCTATCCGTGCTCTCCACGGAGCTGCACCTCCTAAATCTCCTCCTCATCTCTGTCTACCATCCTACCCGTGCTCTCCACAGTGCTGCACCTCCTACATCTCCTCCTCATCTGTCTACCACCCTACTCCGCTGTACTGTCTCATCAGTGCTGCACCACCTACATCTCTCTCATCTCTGTCTACCGATCCTCCATCTGTCTACCATCCTATCAGTGTCTCCACGGAGCTGCACCTCCTAAATCTCCTCCTCATCTCTGTCTACCATCCTACCCGTGCTCTCCACAGTGCTGCACCTCCTACATCTCCTCCTCATCTGTCTACCACCCTACCCGTACTGTCCACAGTGCTGCACCACTACATCTCCTCCTCATCTCTGTCTACCATCCTCCTCGCGCTCTCCACAGTGCTGCGCCCCCTACATCTCCTCCTCATCTCTGTCTACCATCCTACCTGTGCTCTCCACAGTGCTGCACCTCCTACATCTCCTCCTCATCTGTCTACCACCCTACCCGTACTGTTCACAGTGCTGCTCCACCTACATCTCCTCCTCTTCTCTGTCTACCTTCCTACCTGTGCTCTCCACAGTGCTGCACACACCTACATCTCCTCCTCATCTGTCTACCACCCTACATGTTCTCTCCACAGTGCTGCACCTCCTACATCTCCTCCTCATATCTGTGTACCACCCTACCAGCGCTCTACACAGTGCTGCACCCTCTACATCTCCTCCTTGTCTCTGCCTACCACCCTACCCGTGCTCTCCACAGTACTGCACCCCCTACATCTACTCATCTCTGTCTACGATCCTACCTGTGCTCTCCACAGTGCTGCACCCCCTACATCTCCTCCTCATCTCTGTCTACCATCCTACCCGTCCTCTCCACAGTGCTCCACCCCCTACATCTTCTGCTTATATCTGTCTACAACCCTACCCGTGTTCTCCACGGTGTTTCACCTCCTACATCTCCTCCTCATCTCTGTCTACCATCCTACCCGTGCTCTCCACAGTGCTGCACCCTCTACATCTCCTCCTTATCTCTGTCTACCATCTTATCCGTGCTCTCCACCGTGCTGCACCCTCTACATCTCCTCCTCATTTCTGCCTACCACCCTACCCGTGCTCTCCACAGTACTGCACCCCCTACATCTATTCATCTCTGTCTACGATCTTACCTGTGCTCTCCACAGTGCTGCACACACCTACATCTCCTCCTCATCTGTCTACCACCCTACCTGTGCTCTCCACAGTGCTGCACCTCCTACATCTCCTCCTCATATCTGTGTACCACCCTACCAGCGCTCTACACAGTGCTGCACCCTCTACATCTCCTCCTTGTCTCTGCCTACCACCCTACCCGTGCTCTCCACAGTACTGGACCCCCTACATCTACTCATCTCTGTCTACGATCCTACCTGTGCTCTCCACAGTGCTGCACCCCCTACATCTCCTCCTCATCTCTGTCTACCATCCTTCCCGTCCTCTCCACAGTGCTCCACCCCCTACATCTTCTGCTTATATCTGTCTACAACCCTACCCGTGTTCTCCACGGTGTTTCACCTCCTACATCTCCTCCTCATCTCTGTCTACCATCCTACCCGTGCTCTCCACAGTGCTGCACCCTCTACATCTCCTCCTTATCTCTGTCTACCATCTTATCCGTGCTCTCCACCGTGCTGCACCCTCTACATCTCCTCCTCATTTCTGCCTACCACCCTACCCGTGCTCTCCACAGTACTGCACCCCCTACATCTATTCATCTCTGTCTACGATCTTACCTGTGCTCTCCACAGTGCTGCACCCCCTATATCTCCTCCTCATCTCTGTCTACCACCCTACCCGTGTTCTCCACAGTGCTGCACCCCGTACATATCCTCCTCCTCATCTCTGTCTACCATCCAACCTCTGCTCTCCACAGTGAGGCACCTCCTATATCTCCTCATCATTTCTGTCTACCATCTTACCCGTGCTCTCCACAGTGCTGTACTCCCTACATCTCCTCCTCATCTCTGTCTACCATCCTCCCTGTGCTCTCCACAGTGCTAAACCTCTTACATCTCCTCCTCTATTCTGTCTACCATCCTACCCGTGCTCTCCACAGTGCTGCACCCCCTAATCTCCTCCTCATCTACCTACATGTTACCCGTGCTCTCCACAGTGCTGCACCTCCTACATCTCCTCCTCATCTCTCTCTACCATCCTATCCATGCTCTCCACAGTGCTGCGTCCGCTACATCTCCTCCTCATCTCTGTCTACCATCCTACCCGTGCTCTCCACAGTGCTGCACCATCTTCATCTCCTCCTCATCTCTGTCTACCATCCTAACCATGCTCTCCACAGTGCTGCACCTTCTACATCTCCTCCTCATCTCTGTCTACCATCCTATCCATGCTCTCCACAGTGCTGCATCTGCTACATCTCCTCCTCATCTCTGTCTACCATCCTACCCGTGCTCTCCACAGTTCTGCACCCTCTACATCTTCTCCTAATCTCTGTCTACCACCCTACCCGTGCTCTTCACAGTGCTGCACCACCTACATCTCCTCCTCATCTCTGTCTACTATCCTACCCATGCTCTCCACAGTGCTGCACCTCCTACATCTCCTCCTCATCTCTGTCTACCATCCTACCTGTTCTCTCCACAGTGCTGCACCCCCTACATCTCCTCCTCCTCATCTCTGTCTACCATAATACCCGTGCTCTCCACAGTGCTGCACCCACTACATCTCCTCCTCATCTGTCTACCATCCTACCCGTGCTCTCCACAGTGCTTCACCTCCTACATCTCCTCCTCATCTCTGTCTACCATAATACCCGTGCTCTCCACAGTGCTGCTCCCCTTACATCTCCTCCTCATCTCTGTCTACCATCCTACCCGTGCTCTCCACAGTGCTGCACCCTCTACATCTCCTCCTCATCTCTGTCTACCATCCTACCCATGCTCTTCACAGTGCTGCACTACCTACATCTCCTCCTCATCTCTGTCTACCATCCTACCCATGCTCTCCACAGTGTTGCACCTCCTACATCTTCTCCTAATCTCTGTCTACCATCCTATCCATGCTCTTCACAGTGCTGCATCCGCTACATCTCCTTCTCATCTCTGTCTACCATCCTACCTGTGCTCTCCACAGTGCTGCACCCTCTACATCTCCTCCTCATCTCTGTCTACCACCCTACCCGTGTTCTCCACAGTGCTGCACCCCCTACATATCCTCCTCCTCATCTCTGTCTACCATCCAACCTCTGCTCTCCACAGTGAGGCACCTCCTATATCTCCTCATCATTTCTGTCTACCATCTTACCCGTGCTCTCCACAGTGCTGCACTCTCTACATCTCCTCCTCATCTCTGTCTACCATCCTACCTATGCTCTCCACAGTGCTGCACCCTCTACATCTCCTCCTCATCTCTGTCTACCATCCTACCTGTGCTCTCCACAGTGCTGCACCGCCTACATCTCCTCGTCATCTCTGTCTACCATCCTACTTGTGCTCTCCACAGTGCTGCACCCCCTACATCTCCTAATAATCTGTCTACCATCCTACCTGTGCTCTCCACGGTGCTGCACCTCCTACATCTCTTCCTCCTTTATGTCTACCATCCTACCCGTGCTCTCCACAGTGCTGCACCCCTACATCTCCTACACATCTGTCTACCATCTTACCCGTGCTCTCCACAGTGCTGCACCCCTACATCTCCTCACATCACTGTCTACTATCTTACCCGTGCTCTCCAGTGCTGCACCCCCTACATCTCATCATCTTTGTCTACCATCCTACCTGTGCTCTCCACAGTGCTGCACCCACTACATCTCCTCCTTATCTCTGTCTACCATCCTACCCGTGCTCTCCACGGTGGTGCACCTCCTACATCTCCTCCTCATCTCTGTCTACCATCCTACCCGAGCTCTCCTCAGTGCTGCACCCCCTACATCTCCTCCTCTTCTGTCTACCATCCTACCCGTGCTCTCCACAGTGCTGCTCCCCCTACATCTCCTCCCTCATCTCTGTCTACCATCCTACCCATGCTATCCACAGTGCTGCTCCTCCTGCATCTCCTCCTCATCTGTCTACCATCCTACCTGTGCTCTCCACAGTGCTGCACCCTTAACATCTCCTCCCCATCTCTGTCTACGATCCTACCTGTGCTCTCCACAGTGCTGCACCCCCTACATCTCCTCCCCATCTCTGTCTACCATCCTACCTGTGCTCTCCACAGTGCTGCACCCCCTACTTCTCCTTCTCATCTCTGTCTACCATCCTACCAGTGCTCTCCACAGTGCTACTCCCCCTACATCTCCTCCTCATCTCTATCTACCATCCTACCCATAGTCTCCACAGTGCTGCACCCCCTACATCTCCTCCTCATCTCTGTCTACCATCCTACCCGTGCTCTCCACAGTGCTGCACCCCTTCATCTCCTCCTCATCTCTGTCTACCATCCTACCCGTATTCTCCACAGTGCTGCACCCCCTACATCTCCTCCTCATCTCTGTCTACCATCCTACCCGTATTCTCCACAGTGCTGCACCCCCTACATCTCCTCCCTCATCTCTGTCTACCATCCTACCCGTAGCTCTCCACAGTGCTGCTCCCCCTACATCTCCTTCTCATCTCTGTCTACCATCCTACCCATAGTCTCCACAGTGCTGCACCCCTACATCTCCTCCTCATCTCTGTCTACCATCCTACCAGTGCTCTCCACAGTGCTGCTCCCCTACATCTCCTCCTCATCTCTGTCTACCATCCTACCCGTAGTCTCCACAGTGCTGCACCCCCTACATCTCCTCCTCATCTCTGTCTACCATCCTACCCATGCTCTCTACAGTGCTGCACCCCCTACATCTCCTCCTCATCTCTGTCTACCATCCTACCCGTGCTCTCCACAGTGCTGCACCCCCTACATCTCCTCCTCATCTCTGTCTACCATCCTACCCGTGCTCTCCACAGTGCTGCACCCCCTACATCTCCTCCTCATCTCTGTCTACCATCCTACCCGTAATCTCCACAGTGCTGCTCCCCCTACATTTCCTTCTCCTCATCTCCATGTGACGGTTGTACAGGGCGCAGTATGGTGGCACTGTCTCCGCTTCCAGCTAATGTATGTACTGCATAGTGAAGATGATGGGTGTGGCAGTTGTCTGTCAGGCTCCTGAGGGCCACAGCCTCTCCATGTAATGGGTGTATAGGGCGCAGTGCGGTGTCTCATCGTCCAGTCTCATTCTATACCCGACCCTTAGTGATGCTGGGACTTGTGGTACTCCCATCTTGATACTTGCTCAATACTATCCAGCAGCCAGAACCTGGGATGTGTAGTTTTCCTCCAATGATAGGAGGGGCTGTTCTGATTACGTGGGGTTTGTAGCAACGCCCTTTTATTGAGGCCGCTTCCTGTGAGGGGCAAGACATTAGCAGCAGCCATTGTAAAGGAGGTGTTGCTAAGCAACAGCCGAGCTTTCGCCCAGTCACCTGACTGATCACATGATTGTAACAGTATTACGGGACCTTCACTTTTTAACCCCGCCCTCTCCATCATTGGTCACGTGACGTCGACGTCATCGCAGGTCTTTTAGCCCGTGCAGTGGAGCAGATAAAGAGCAGGTGCTGGCTGGTGGTCCCTGCAGCGTCCTCGTGTTATCAGCGGCGGCTGTAGTGTCCGGTCCTCACTGGTCGGCGGCTCTCAGTCATACCGGCTGACCGTGCGTCACTCCGCTTGAAGGTGAGTGCACATCAGGCGGTTTTGGTGCGCTATTTCTGGTGCAGTACAGTCCTAGAAGAGGTGTGGCCTGTGAGTGCCGCTGCTCTCACCCTCCCATTTGTCAGATGCTGGATCTGTAGCAGAAATCCACAACCTCCTTCGGTATCTGCGGTGGGAAGAGCTGCAGATCCCCATTCACATTGTGGAGGTGAGGAGCAGGTTACATGGGTTGTCACAGGGAAATAACCGCAGAGATAGCGGAGCGGTTAGTGATCCCCTAAGTGACTGAGATCTATGAATGATCTCTGTAACTCCGCCTCCCCGGGCCGGCGCTCTCCTAACTCCCATAGTGGTGAATGAGAGCTATGAATGATCTCTGTATCTCTGCCTCCCTGATCCAGCGCTCTCCTGACTCCCATACTACTGACTGAGAGCTATGAATGATCCCTGTTTCTCCGCCTCCCCGGGCCGGCGCTCTCCTACCTCCCATAGTGGTGAATGAGAGCTATGAATGATCTCTGTAACTCCACCTCCCGGGCCGGCGCTCTCCTAACTCCCATAGTGGTGAATGAGAGCTATGAATGATCTCTGTAACTCCGCCTCCCTGATCCAGCGCTCTCCTAACTCCCATAGTGGTGAATGAGAGCTATGAATGATCTCTGTAACTCTGCCTCCCTGATCCAGCGCTCTCCTAACTCCCATAGTGGTGAATGAGAGCTATGAATGATCTCTGTAACTCCACCTCCCGGGGCCGGCGCTCTCCTAACTCCCATAGTGGTGAATGAGAGCTATGAATGATCTCTGTAACTCCGCCTCCCCGGGCCGGCACTCTCCTAACTCCCATAGTGGTGAATGAGAGCACTGAATGATCTCTGTAACTCCGCCTCCCCCGCCAGCGCTCTCCTAACTCCCATAGCGGTGAATGAGACCTATGAATGCTCTCTGTAACTCCACCTCCCCTGCCAGCTCTCTCCTAACTCCCATAGTGGTGAATGAGAGCTATGAATGATCTCTGTAACTCCACCTCCCGGGGCCGGCGCTCTCCTAACTCCCATAGTGGTGAATGAGAGCACTGAATGATCTCTGTAACTCCACCTCCCCGGGCCGGCGCTCTCCTAACTCCCATAGCGGTGAATGAGAGCTATGAATGATCTCTGTAACTCCACCTCCCCAATCCTGTACTCTCCTAACTCCCATAGTGGTGAATGAGAGCTATGAATGATCTCTGTAACTCCACCTCCCGGGGCCGGCGCTCTCCTAACTCCCATAGCGCTGAATGAGAGGTATGAATGATCTCTGTAACTCCGCCTCCCCGGGCCGGCGCTCTCCTAACTCCCATAGTGGTGAATGAGAGCTATGAATGATCTCTGTAACTCCACCTCCCGGGCCGGCGCTCTCCTAACTCCCATAGCGGTGAATGAGAGCTATGAATGATCTCTGTATCTCCACCTCCCTGATCCAGCGCTCTCCTACCTCCCATAGTGGTGAATGAGAGCTATGAATGATCTCTGTATCCCCACCTCCCGGGGCCGGCGCTCTCCTACCTCCCATAGCTGTGATTGAGAGGTATGAATGATCTCTGTCACTTCGCCTCCCCGCCAGCGCTCTCCTAACTCCCATAGCGGTGAATGAGAGCTATGAATGATCTCTGTAACTCCGCCTCCCCGGGCCGGCGCTCTCCTAACTCCCATAGCGGGGAATGAGAGCTTTGAATGATCTCTGTATCTCCACCTCCCTGATCCAGCGCTCTCCTAACTCCCATAGCGCTGAATGAGAGGTATGAATGATCTCTGTATCTCCACCTCCCTGATCCAGCGCTCTCCTAACTCCCATAGTGGTGAATGAGAGCTATGAATGATCTCTGTAACTCCGCCTCCCGGGGCCGGCGCTCTCCTAACTCCCATAGCGGTGAATGAGAGCTATGAATGATCTCTGTATCTCCACCTCCCTGATCCAGCGCTCTCCTAACTCCCATAGTGGTGAATGAGAGCTATGAATGATCTCTGTAACTCCGCCTCCCGGGCCGGCGCTCTCCTAACTCCCATAGCGGGGAATGAGAGCTATGAATGATCTCTGTAACTCCACCTCGCTGGGCATGTACTCACCTAACTCCCATAGCTGTGAATGAGAGGTATGAATGATCTCTGTAACTCCGCCTCCCCGGGCCGGCGCTCTCCTAACTCCCATAGTTGGTGAATGAGATCTATGAATGATCTCTGTAACTCCACCTCCCGGGGCCGGCGCTCTCCTAACTCCCATAGTGGTGAATTAGAGCTATGAATAATCTCTGTAACTCCACCTCCCCGGGCCGGCGCTCTCCTAACTCCCATAGCGGTGAATGAGAGCTATGAATGGTCTCTGTAACTCCACCCCCCTTGGCCGGAGCTCTCCTAACTCCCATAGTGGTGAATTAGAGCGATGAATAATCTCTGTAACTCCACCTCCCCGGGCCGGCGCTCTCCTAACTCCCATAGCGGTGAATGAGAGCTATGAATGATCTCTGTAACTCCACCTCCCGGGGCCGGCGCTCTCCTAACTCCCATAGTGGTGAATTAGAGCTATGAATAATCTCTGTAACTCCACCTCCCCGGGCCGGCGCTCTCCTACCTCCCATAGCTGGTGAATGAGAGGTATGAATGATCTCTGTAACTCCGCCTCCCCGATCCTGCTCTCCTAACTGCCATAGCGGTGAATGAGAGCAATGAATAATCTCTGTAACTCCACCTCCCGGGCCGGCGCTCTCCTAACTCCCATAGTGGTGAATTAGAGCTATGAATAATCTCTGTAACTCCACCTCCCGGGGCCGGCGCTCTCCTAACTCCCATAGCGGTGAATGAGAGCTATGAATGGTCTCTGTAACTCCACCTCCCGTGGCCGGCGCTCTCCTAACTCCCATAGTGGTGAATTAGAGCTATGAATAATCTCTGTAACTCCACCTCCCCGGGCCGGCGCTCTCCTAACTCCCATAGCGGTGAATGAGAGCTATGAATGATCTCTGTAACTCCACCTCCCCTCGCTGGCGCTCTCCTAACTCCCATAGTGGTGAATGAGAGCTATGAATGATCCCTGTTTCTCCGCCTCCCCGGGCCGGCGCTCTCCTAACTCCCATAGTGGTGAATGAGAGCTATGAATGATCTCTGTAACTCCACCTCCCCGATCCTGTACTCTCCTAACTCCCATAGTGGTGAATGAGAGCTATGAATGATCTCTGTAACTCCACCTCCCCAGGCCGGCGCTCTCCTACCTCCCATAGTGTTGAATGAGAGCTATGAATGATCTCTGTATCCCCTCCTCCCCGGGCCGGCGCTCTACTAACTGCCATAGTGGTGAATGAGAGCTATGAATGATCTCTGTACCTCCGCCTCCCCGGGCCGGCGCTCTCCTAACTCCCATAGCGGTGAATGAGAGCTATGAATGATCTCTGTAACTCCACCTCCCGGGGCCGGCTCTCTACTAACTCCCATAGTGGTGAATGAGAGCTATGAATGATCTCTGTAACTCCACCTCCCGGGGCCGGCTCTCTACTAACTCCCATAGTGGTGAATGAGAGCTATGAATGATCTCTGTAACATCGCCTCCTGGGGCCGGCGCTCTACTAACTCCCATAGTGGTGAATTAGAGCTATGAATGATCTCTGTAACTCGACCTCCCCTCGCTGGCGCTCTCCTAACTCTCATAGCGTTGAATGAGAGCTATGAATGATCTCTGTAACTCCACCTCCGGGGTCGGCGCTCTCCTAACACCCATAGTGGTGAATGAGAGCTATGAATGATCTCTGTAACTCCACCTCCCGGGGTCGGCGCTCTCCTAACTCCCAAAGCACTGAATAAGCACTATGAATGATCTCTGTAACTCCGCCTCCCCGGGTCGGCGCTCTCCTAACTCCCATATTGGTGAATGAGAGCTATGAATGATCTCTGTAACTCGACCTCCCATCGCTGGCGCTCTCCTAACTCCCATAGTGGTGAATGAGAGCTATGAATGATCTCTGTAACTCCACGTCCCCGGGCCAGCGCTCTCCTAACTCCCATAGCGGTGAATGAGAGGTATGAATGATCTCTGTTACTCTGCCTCCCTGATCCAGCGCTCTCCTAACTCCCATAGCGCTGAATGAGAGCTATGAATGATCTCTGTAACTCCATCTACCCGGTCCGGCGCTCTCCTAACTCCCATAGTGGTGAATAAGAGCTATGAATGATCTCTGTACCTCCGACTCCCCGTGCCGGCGCTCTCGTACCTCCCATAGTGATGAATGAGAGCTATGAATGATCTCTGTAACTCCGACTGCCCGGGCCGGCGCTCTCCTAACTCCCATAGTGGTGAATGAGAGCTATGAATGATCTCTGTAACTCCACCTCCCCAGGCCGGCGCTCTCCTACCTCCCATAGTGTTGAATGAGAGCTATGAATGATCTCTGTATCCCCTCCTCCCCGGGCCGGCGCTCTACTAACTGCCATAGTGGTGAATGAGAGCAATGAATGATCTCTGTACCTCCGCCTCCCGGGCCGGCGCTCTCCTAACTGTCATAGCGGTGAATGAGAGCAATGAATGATCTCTGTAACTCCACCTCCCGAGGCCGGCGCTCTCCTAACTCCCATAGTGGTGAATGAGAGCTATGAATGATCTCTGTAACTCCACCTCCCGGGGCCGGCTCTCTACTAACTCCCATAGTGGTGAATGAGAGCTATGAATGATCTCTGTAACTCCACCTCCCGGGGCCGGCTCTCTACTAACTCCCATAGTGGTGAATGAGAGCTATGAATGATCTCTGTAACATCGCCTCCTGGGGCCGGCGCTCTACTAACTCCCATAGTGGTGAATGAGAGCTATGAATGATCTCTGTAACTCCAACTCCCCGGGCCGGCGCTCTCCTAACTCTCATAGCGTTGAATGAGAGCTATGAATGATCTCTGTAACTCCACCTCCGGGGTCGGCGCTCTCCTAACACCCATAGTGGTGAATGAGAGCTATGAATGATCTCTGTAACTCCACCTCCCGGGGTCGGCGCTCTCCTAACTCCCAAAGCACTGAATAAGCACTATGAATGATCTCTGTAACTCCGCCTCCCCGGGTCGGCGCTCTCCTAACTCCCATAGTGGTGAATGAGAGCTATGAATGATCTCTGTAACTCCACCTCCCCTCGCTGGCGCTCTCCTAACTCCCATAGCGGTGAATGAGAGGTATGAATGATCTCTGTTACTCTGCCTCCCTGATCCAGCGCTCTCCTAACTCCCATAGCGCTGAATGAGAGCTATGAATGATCTCTGTAACTCCATCTACCCGGTCCGGCGCTCTCCTAACTCCCATAGTGGTGAATAAGAGCTATGAATGATCTCTGTACCTCCGACTCCCCGTGCCGGCGCTCTCGTACCTCCCATAGTGATGAATGAGAGCTATGAATGATCTCTGTAACTCCGACTGCCCGGGCCGGCGCTCTCCTAACTCCCATAGCGGTGAATTAGAGGTATGAATGATCTCTGTAACTCCGCCTCCCCGATCCTGTACTCTCCTAACTCCTATAGCGGTGAATGAGAGGTATGAATGATATCTGTAACTCCACCTCCCGGGGCCGGTGCTCTCCTAACTCCCATAGTGGTGAATGAGAGCAATGAATAATCTCTGTAACTCCACCTCCCGGGGCCGGCGCTCTCCTAACTCCCATAGCGGTGAATGAGAGCTATGAATGATCTCTGTAACTCCGCCTCCCCGGGCCGGCGCTCTCCTAACTCCCATAGCACTGAATGAGAGCTATGAATGATCTCTGTAACTCCACCTCTCCTCGCTGGCGCTCTCCTACCTCCCATAGTGTTGAATGAGAGCTATGAATGATCTCTGTATCCCCTCCTCCCCGGGCCGGCGCTCTCCTAACTCCCATAGTGGTGAATGAGAGCTATGAATAATCTCTGTAACTCCACCTCCCGGGGACGGCGCTCTCCTAACTCCCATAGTGGTGAATGAGAGCTATGAATAATCTCTGTAACTCCACCTCCCGGGGCCGGCTCTCTACTAACTCCCATAGTGGTGAATGAGAGCTATGAATGATCTCTGTAACATCGCCTCCTGGGGCCGGCGCTCTACTAACTCCCATAGTGGTGAATTAGAGCTATGAATGATCTCTGTAACTCCACCTCCCTGGGCCGGCGCTCTCCTAACTCTCATAGCGGTGAATGAGAGCTATGAATGATCTCTGTAACTCCACCTCCGGGGCCGGCGCTCTCCTAACTCCCATAGTGGTGAATGAGAGCTATGAATGATCTCTGTAACTCCGCCTCCGGGGCCGGCGCTCTCCTAACTCCCATAGTGGTGAATGAGAGCTATGAATGATCTCTGTAACTCCACCTCCGGGGCCGGCGCTCTCCTAACTCCCATAGTGGTGAATGAGAGCTATGAATGATCTCTGTAACTCCACCTCCGGGGCCGGCGCTCTCCTAACTCCCATAGTGGTGAATGAGAGCTATGAATGATCTCTGTAACTCCACCTCCGGGGCCGGCGCTCTCCTAACTCTCATAGCGGTGAATGAGAGCTATGAATGATCCCTGTAACTCCCCCTCCCCGGGCCAGCGCTCTCCTAACTCCCATAGTGGTGAATGAGAGCTATGAATGATCCCTGTAACTCCGCCTCCCCGGGCCGGCGCTCTCCTAACTCTCATAGCGGTGAATGAGAGCTATGAATGATCTCTGTACCTCCACCTCCCGGGGTCGGCGCTCTCCTAACTCCCAAAGCACTGAATAAGCACTATGAATGATCTCTGTAACTCCAACTCCCCGGGTCGGCGCTCTCCTAACTCCCATAGTGGTGAATGAGAGCTATGAATGAGCTCTGTAAGGGCCCTTTTACACTGGCGTTTTTGTTTTCCGGCATAGAGATCTCTCGTCGGGTCTCTATGCCGGAAAAATCCTGATCAGGATCATCCCCATGCATTCTGAATGGAGAGAAATCCGTTCAGGATGCATCAGGATGTCTTCAGTTCAGGACCGGAACGTTTTTTTGGACGCAGCAAATACCGCAGCATGTTGCGCTTTTTGTTCTGTCCAAAAGTCCGGAACAGTTGCCGCAAGGCCGGATCCGGAATTAATGCCCATTGAAAGGCATTAATCCGGATCCGGCCTTAAGCTAAACGTTGTTTCGGCGCATTGCCGGATCCGACATTTAGCTTTTTCTGACTGGTTACCATGGCAGCCAGGACGCTAAAGTCCTGGTTACCATGGTAAAATGTAGCGGGGAGCGGCATACTTACATTCCATGCGGCTCCAGGATGATATCAGGGCGCCCCAGTGCATAGATCACGTGATCCATGCGCATGGGGCGCTCTGACGTCATTCTGGAGCGCCCCGGGAGCCGCACGTATGGTAAGTATACAGCTCCCCGCTCCTACTATGGCAACCAGGACGCTAGTAGCGTCCTGGCTGCCATAGTAACCTGAAAGCAATTCGAAGACTGATCAGGATCCTGATCAGTCTTCTAATGCTTCAGGCGATTTGCGTTCTGACGGATCCGGCGGGACGGAAGTGCCTGCCGGATCCTCAGAACGCAAGTGTGAAAGGACCCTAACTCTTGCTCCCCAGGCCGGCGCTCTCCTAACTCCCATAGCGGTGACTGAGAGCTATGAATGATCTCTGTAACTCCGTCTCCCCGATCCTGTACTCTTCTAACTCCTATAGCGGTGAATGAGAGCTATGAATTATCTCTGTATCTCCTCCTCCCGGGCCGGCGCTCTCCTAACTCCCAGAGCACTGAATAAGCACTATGAATGATCTCTGTAACTCTGCCTCCCCGGGCCGGCGCTCTCCTAACTCCCATACTACTGACTGAGAGCTATGAATGATCTCTTTAACTCCGCCTCCCCGGGCCGGCGCTCTCCTACCTCCCATAGTGGTGAATGAGAGCTATGAATGATCTCTGTAACTCCGCCTCCCCGGGCTGGCGCTCTCCTAACTCCCATACTACTGACTGAGAGCTATGAATGATCTCTTTAACTCCGCCTCCCCGGGCCGGCGCTCTCCTACCTCCCATAGTGGTGAATGAGACCTATGAATGATCTCTGTAACTCCAACTCCCGGCCGGCGCTCTCTTACCTCCCATAGTGGTGAATGAGAGCTATGAATGATCTCTGTAACTCCGCCTCCCTGATCCAGCGCTCTCCTAACTCCCATAGCGCTGAATGAGAGCTATGAATGATCTCTGTAACTCCGCCTCCCCGGGCCGGCGCTCTCCTAACTCCCATAGCACTGAATGAGAGCTATGAATGATCTCTGTTACAATGCCTCCCCGGGCCGGCGCTCTCCTAACTCCCATAGTGGTGAATGAGAGCTATGAATGGTCTGTTACAACGCCTCCCCGGGCCGGCGCTCTCCTAACTCCCATACTACTGACTGAGAGCTATGAATGATCTCTGTAACTCCACCTCCCATGGCTGGCGCTCTCCTAACTCCCATAGTGGTGAATGAGAGCTATGAATGGTCTGTTACAACGCCTCCCCGGGCCGGCGCTCTCCTAACTCCCATACTACTGACTGAGAGCTATGAATGATCTCTGTAACTCCACCTCCCATGGCTGGCGCTCTCCTAACTCCCATAGTGGTGAATGAGAGCTATGAATGATCTCTGTAACTCCACCTCCCCGGCCTGCGCTCTCCTAACTCCCATACTACTGAATGAGAGCTATGAATGATCTCTGTAACTCCGCTTCCCGGGGCCAGCGCTCTCCTAACTCCCATAGTGGTGAATGAGAGCTATGAATAATCTCTGTAACATCGCCTCCCCAGGCCGGTGCTCTCCTAACTCCCATAGTGGGGAATGAGAGCTATGAATGGTCTCTGTAACTCCACCTCCCGGGGCCGGCGCTCTCCTTACTCCCATAGTGGTGAATGAGACCTATGAATGATCTCTGTAACTCCGACTCCCGGGGCCGGCGCTCTCCTGACTCCCATAGTGGTGAATGAGAGCTATGAATGATCTCTGTAACTCCACCTCCCCAGGCCGGCGCTCTCCTAACTCTCATAGCGGTGAATGAGAGCTATGAATGATCTCTGTAACTCCAACTCCCCGGCCTGCGCTCTCCTAACTCCCATAGTGGTGAATGAGAGCTATGAATGATCTCTGTAACTCCACCTCACCGGGCCGGCGCTCTCCTAACTCCCATAGCGGTGAATGAGACCTATGAATGCTCTTGTGACTCCCCCTCCCCAGTTCTGCGCTCTCCTAACTCCCATAGTGGTGAATAAGAGCTATGAATGGTCTGTTACAACGCCTCCCCGGGCCGGCGCTCTCCTAACTCCCATACTACTGACTGAGAGCTATGAATGATCTGTAACTCCACCTCCCATGGCTGGTGCTTTCCTAACTCCCATAGCGGTGAATGAGAGCTATGAATGATCTCTGTAACTCCACCTCCCTGGGCATGTACTCACCTAACTCCCATAGCTGTGAATGAGAGGTATGAATGATCTCTGTAACTCCACCTCCCCGGGCCGGCGCTCTCCTTACTCCCATAGTGGTGAATAAGAGCTATGAATGATCTCTGTAACTCCGCCTCCCTGGGCCGGCGCTCTCCTAACTCCCATAGTGGTGAATGAGACCTATGAATGATCTCTGTAACTCCGCCTCCCCGGGCCGGCGCTCTCCTAACTCCCATAGCACTGAATGAGAGCTATGAATGATCTCTGTTACAATGCCTCCCCGGGCCGGCGCTCTCCTAACTCCCATAGTGGTGAATGAGAGCTATGAATGGTCTGTTACAACGCCTCCCCGGGCCGGCGCTCTCCTAACTCCCATACTACTGACTGAGAGCTATGAATGATCTCTGTAACTCCACCTCCCATGGCTGGCGCTCTCCTAACTCCCATAGTGGTGAATGAGAGCTATGAATGATCTCTGTAACTCCACCTCCCCAGGCCGGCGCTCTCCTGACTCCCATAGTGGTGAATGAGAGCTATGAATGATCTCTGTAACTCCACCTCCCGGGGCCGGCGCTCTCCTAACTCCTATAGCGGTGAATGAGAGCTATGAATGATCTCTGTATCTCCACCTCCCTGGGCATGTACTCACCTAACTCCCATAGCTGTGAATGAGAGCTATGAATGATCTCTGTAACTCCACCTCCCCGGGCCGGCGCTCTCCTTACTCCCATAGTGGTGAATAAGAGCTATGAATGATCTCTGTAACTCCGCCTCCCCGGGTCGGCGCTCTCCTAACTCCCATAGTGGTGAATGAGAGCTATGAATGATCTCTGTAACTCCGCCTCCCCGGTCCGGCGCTCTCCTAACTCCCATAGTGGTGAATGAGAGGTATGAATGATCTCTGTAACTCCGCCTCCCTGGGCCGGCGCTCTCCTAACTCCCATAGCGGTGAATGAGAGCTATGAATGATCTCTGTAACATCGCCTCCCCGGTCCGGCGCTCTCCTAACTCCCATACTACTGAATGAGAGCTATGAATGATCTCTGTAACTCCACCTCCCCGGGCCATCAGCCATGTAAAAATTGCACCATTCACTTTATAAGATGCTTTTTTTTGGGGGTGTGTTGCGTCTTATAAAGCGAAAAATACGGTAAGTGTTTGTCTCTCAGTAAATTAGATAGACGGTTTATTATCGGATTCACACAGCTAGACAGTTAACCATTTTGTGACAGAACAGCTAAATATTTTTAATGAAGACTAATTAAATTATTTTTTTTGCCTAAAATGCAATCCTAAAAAAAAAATTGCCCCTGAAGGTGTGCATTACCTTTAAGATTTTTCTTCAATTTCCCACTAACAAAGCTTTATAAGCTCTTGAAGTTTGCAGAATTGGTGTAATTTTCCTTGACAAGGTGGTGGTGGTGGTGGTGGTGGTGGGGGGGGTGGTGGTGGTGGTGGTGGTGGTGAGGGGGGTGGTGGTGGTGGTGGTGGTGAGGGGGGGTGGTGGTGAGGGGGGGGTGGTGGTGGGGGGGGTGGTGGTGGTGGTGGTGGTGGAGGGGGGGGTGGTGGTGGTGGTGGGGGTGGTGGTGAGGGGGGTGGTGGTGGTGGGGGGGGGGGGTCGATGGGTTCATTATTGTAAGTCTTGTTGATTATCATTTTTTCCTTCTCTCAATGCTCAAAATGCATGGTTCCAGACCTTCTACATGATCTTGTCCGTGGATGATTTCCAACCGCTTCTTTTTTCATAAAGTAACCTGGAATACTAGAAACTTCCAGTTCATCCAGTTTTCTCTTCTTCTGAATGACCCACCAAGGATGGACAGGAAGGAGATCAGCAGAAGAATATTGGACTTCACCTTGGAGATCATCTACCTGTTGAGCGGAGAGGTAAGCTTTTAAAACGATTAAAGGGAAGAATGAGTGCAGTGCAGTGCAGTGGCCACAGGTTCCCCTCCCCTCCTCATTGGTGGTGCAGCGGCCACAGGTTTCCCTCCCCTCCTCATTGGTGGTGCAGCGGCCACAGGTTTCCCTCCCCTCCTCATTGATGGTGCAGCGGCCACAGGTTTCCCTCCCCTCCTCATTGGTGGTGCAGCGGCCACAGGTTTCCCTCCCCTCCTCATTGGTGGTGCAGCGGCCACAGGTTCCCCTCCCCTCCTCATTGGTGGTGCAGCGGCCACAGGGTCCCCTCCTCCTCATTGATGGTGCAGCGGCCACAGGTTCCCCTCCCCTCCTCATTGGTGGTGCAGTGGCCACAGGGTCCCCTCCCCTCCTCATTGATGGTGCAGCGGCCACAGGGTCCCCTCCCCTCCTCATTGGTGGTGCAGCGGCCACAGGGTCCCCTCCCCTCCTCATTGGTGGTGCAGCGGCCACAGGTTCCCCTCCTCTCCTCATTGATGATGCAGCGGCCACAGGTTCCCCTCCTCTCCTCATTGGTGGTGCAGCGGCCACAGGTTCCCCTCCTCTCCTCATTGATGGTGCAGCGGTCACAGGTTCCCCTCCTCTCCTCATTGGTGGTGCAGCGGCCACAGGTTCCCCTCCTCTCCTCATTTTTGGTGCACCAGCCACAGGGTCCCCTCCCCTCCTGATTGGTGGTGCATTGGCCACAGGGTCCCCTCCCCTCCTGATTGGTGGTGCATTGGCCACAGGGTCCCCTCCCCTCCTCATAGGTGGTGCATTGGCCACAGGGTCCCCTCCCCTCCTCATAGGTGGTGTAGCGGCCACAGGGTCCCCTCCCCTCCTCATGGTATCGAAATGGAATCAAAATTTTGGTATCGAAACAACCCTACATATAACATATATAAAGGTCTCCGTCGTGTCCTCCCTTTCTCTTCTCTCATGTAACATATATAAAGGTCTCCGTCGTGTCCTCCCTTTCCTTCTTCTCTCATGTAACATATATAAAGGTCTCCGTCTTGTCCTCCCTTTCTCTTCTCTTATGTAACATATATAAAGGTCTCTGTCGTGTCTTCCCTTTCTCTTCTCTCATGTAACATATATAAAGGTCTCCGTCGTGTCCTCTCTTTCTCTTCTTCTCTCATGTAACATATATAAAGGTCTCCGTCGTGTCCTCCCTTTCTCTTCTCTCATGTAACATATATAAAGGTCTCCGTTGTGTCCTCCCTTTCTCTTCTTCTCTCATGTAACATATATAAAGGTTTCCGTCGTGTCCTCCCTTTCTCTTCTTCTCTCATGTAACATATATAAAGGTCTCCGTCATGTCCTCCCTTTCTCTTCTCTCATGTAACATATATAAAGTTCTACGTCGTGTCCTCCCTTTCTCTTCTCTCATGTAACATATATAAAAGTCTCCGTCGTGTCCTCCCTTTCTCTTCTCTCATGTAACATATATAAAGGTCTCTGTCGTGTCCTCCCTTTCTCTTCTCTCATGTAACATATATAAAGGTCTCCGTCGTGTCCTCTCTTTCTCTTCTTCTCTCCTGTAACATATATAAAGGTCTCCGTCGTGTCCTCCCTTTCTCTTCTTCTCTCATGTAACATATATAAAGGTCTCCGTCGTGTCCTCCCTTTCTCTTCTCTCATGTAACATATATAAAGGTCTCCGTCCTGTCCTCCCTTTCTCTTCTCTCATGTAACATTTATAAAGGTCTCCGTCATGTCCTCCCTTTCTCTTCTTCTCTCATGTAACCTATATAAAGGTCTCCGTCGTGTCCTCCCTTTCTCTTCTTCTCTCATGTAACATATATAAAGGTCTCCGTCGTGTCCTCCCTTTCTCTTTTCTCATGTAACATATATAAAGGTCTCTGTCGTGTCCTCCCTTTCTCTTCTTCTCTCATGTAACATATATAAAGGTCTCCGTTGTGTCCTCCCTTTCTCTTCTCTCATGTAACATTTATAAAGGTCTCCGTTGTGTCCTTCCTTTTCTCTTCTTCTCTCATGTAACATATATAAAGGTCTCCGTCTTGTCCTCCCTTTCTCTTCTTCTCTCATGTAACATATATAAAGGTCTCCGTCATGTCCTCCCTTTCTCTTATTCTCTCATGTAACATATATAAAGGTCTCCGTCTTGTCCTCCCTTTCTCTTCTTCTCTCATGTAACATATATAAAGGTCTCCGTCATGTCCTCCCTTTCTCTTCTTCTCTCATGTAACATATATAAAGGTCTCCGTCATGTCCTCCCTTTCTCTTCTTCTCTCATGTAACATATATAAAGGTCTCCGTCGTGTCCTCCCTTTCTCTTCTTCTCTCATGTAACATATATAAAGGTCTCTGTCGTGTCCTCCCTTTCTCTTCTTCTCTCATGTAACATATATAAAGGTCTCCGTTGTGTCCTCCCTTTCTCTTCTCTCATGTAACATTTATAAAGGTCTCCGTTGTGTCCTTCCTTTTCTCTTCTTCTCTCATGTAACATATATAAAGGTCTCCGTCTTGTCCTCCCTTTCTCTTCTTCTCTCATGTAACATATATAAAGGTCTCCGTCATGTCCTCCCTTTCTCTTCTTCTCTCATGTAACATATATAAAGGTCTCCGTCGTGTCCTCCTTTTCTCTTCTTCTCTCATGTAACATATATAAAGGTCTCCGTCATGTCCTCCCTTTCTCTTCTTCTCTCATGTAACATATATAAAGGTCTCCATCGTGTCCTCCCTTTCTCTTCTTCTCTCATGTAACATATATATAAAGGTCTCCGTCGTGTCCTCCCTTTCTCCTCCTCTCTCATGTAACATATATAAAGGTCTCCGTCGTGTCCTCTCTTTCTCTTCTCTCCTGTAACATATATAAAGGTCTCCGTCGTGTCCTCCCTTTCTCTTCTCTCCTGTAACATATATAAAGGTCTCCGTCGTGTACTCCCTTTCTCTTCTCTGATGTAACATATATAAAGGTCTCCGTCGTGTCCTCCCTTTCTCTTCTCTGATGTAACATATATAAAGGTCTCCGTCTTGTCCTCCCTTTCTCTTCTTCTCTTATGTAACATATATAAAGGTCTCAGTCGTGTCCTCCCTTTCTCTTCTTCTCTCATGTAACATATATAAAGGTCTCCGTCGTGTCCTCCCTTTCTCTTCTCTCATGTAACATATATAAAGGTCTCCATCGTGTCCTCCCTTTCTATTTTCTCATGTAACATATATAAAGGTCTCCGTCGTGTCCTCCCTTTCTCTTCTTCTCTCATGTAACATATATAAAGGTCTCCGTCTTGTCCTCCCTTTCTCTTCTTCTCTCATGTAACATATATAAAGGTCTCCGTCGTGTCCTCCCTTTCTCTTCTTCTCTCATGTAACATATATAAAGGTCTCCGTCGTGTCCTCCCTTTCTCTTCTTCTCTCATGTAACATATATAAAGGTCTCCGTCGTGTCCTCTCTTTCTCTTCTCTCATGTAACATATATAAAAGTCTCCGTCGTGTCCTCCCTTTCTCTTCTCTCATGTAACATATATAAAGGTCTCCATCGTGTCCTCCTTTTCTCTTCTTCTCTCATGTAACATATATAAAGGTCTCCGTCGTGTCCTCCTTTTCTCTTCTTCTCTCATGTAACCTATATAAAGGTCTCTGTCGTGTCCTCCCTTTCTATTCTCTCATGTAACATATATAAAGGTCTCCGTCTTGTCCTCCCTTTCTCTTCTTCTCTTATGTAACATATATAAAGGTCTCCGTCGTGTCCTCCCTTTCTCTTCTTCTCTCATGTAACATATATAAAGGTCTCCATCGTGTCCTCCCTTTCTCTTCTCTCATGTAACATATATAAAGGTCTCCGTCGTGTCCTCCCTTTCTTTCTTCTCTCATGTAACATATATAAAGGTCTCCGTCGTGTCCTCCTTTTCTCTTCTTCTCTCATGTAACCTATATAAAGGTTTCTGTCGTGTCCTCCCTTTCTATTCTCTCATGTAACATATATAAAGGTCTCCGTCTTGTCCTCCCTTTCTCTTCTTCTCTCATGTAACATATATAAAGGTCTCCGTCGTGTCCTCCCTTTCTCTTCTTCTCTCATGTAACATATATAAAGGTCTCCGTCGTGTCCTCCCTTTCTCTTCTTCTCTCATGTAACATATATAAAGGTCTCCGTCGTGTCCTCCCTTTCTCTTCTTCTCTCATGTAACATATATAAAGGTCTCCGTCGTGTCCTCCCTTTCTCTTCTTCTCTCATGTAACATATATAAAGGTCTCCGTCGTGTCCTCCCTTTCTCTTCTTCTCTCATGTAACATATATAAAGGTCTCCGTCGTGTCCTCCCTTTCTCTTCTCTCTCATGTAACATATATAAAGGTCTCCGTCGTGTCCTCCCTTTCTCTTCTTCTCTCATGTAACATATATAAAGGTCTCCGTCGTGTCCTCCTTTCTCTTCTTCTCTCATGTAACATATATAAAGGTCTCCGTTGTGTCCTCCCTTTCTCCTTCTCTCATGTAACATATATAAAGGTCTCTGTCGTGTCCTCCCTTTCTCTTCTCTCATGTAACATATATAAAGGTCTCCGTCGTGTCCTCCCTTTCTCTCTCTCTCATGTAACATATATAAAGGTCTCCGTCGTGTCCTCCCTTTCTCTTCTTCTCTCATGTAACATATATAAAGGTCTCCGTCGTGTCCTCCCTTTCTTTCTTCTCTCATGTAACATATATAAAGGTCTCCGTCGTGTCCTCCCTTTCTCTTCTCTCATGTAACATATATAAAGGTCTCCGTCGTGTCCTCCCTTTCCCTTCTTCTCTCATGTAACCTATATAAAGGTCTCCGTTGTGTCCTCCCTTTCTCTTCTTCTCTCATGTAACATATATAAAGGTTTCCGTCGTGTCCTCCCTTTCTCTTCTCTCATGTAACATATATAAAGGTCTCCGTTGTGTCCTCCCTTTCTCTTCTCTCATGTAACATATATAAAGGTCTCCGTTGTGTCCTCCCTTTCTCTTCTCTCATGTAACATATATAAAGGTCTCCGTTGTGTCCTCCCTTTCCCTCCTTCTTCTAGGCTATACAAGTGAAGTTTGTCTTCCCTTTTGAGAGTTGTCCACAGAGTTATTCTGATTTCCATATTTGGAGTCTGGAAGAAATTTATTTCCATACATGTCTGTCTCCATTCACAGGATTATACAGTAGTGAAGAAGACCTCAGTGGACGGTGTCACACCCATCATCTATTTCCATGATTCGGGAGGATTGCCCTCTCAACCCCTGATACATGACCAGAAGATCTTAGAACTCACCCACAAGATCACCGAGCTGCTGACTGGAGAGGTGACACTGCTGGGAGTACTGGGAGATTCTCCAGTAACGGCACTGGTGGGGTCTGGGTGATGATGGTGTCATTGTGTTGTCAGGTCCCTGTAAGGTGTCAGGATGTCGCTGTCTATTTCACCTTGGAGGAGTGGGAGTATATAGAAAAACATAAAGATCTGTATAAGGATGGCATGATGGAGGACCCCCGGCCCCTCACATCACCAGGTAATTATATAGGTTTGACCATTACTTTAAGTGTAATCTGGCACTGTTGGATATGTGCAAAATAGACACGTGTGTAATTTATGAGAGCCTGAGGTCTGATATATATTAATGCATCTATAGGTCGTCTTTCTAGCGACAGAAGCCACGGTTGTATGTGAGCCCATCTGTCAGGCTGGTATTTTAGACTAGGCTCTTTTTGTTCTATGCTCAGCACCCATTTTTATCCCATATGTAATAAGCTCAGCATGCACAATCCCAAATATGCATTTAGTTTCATTTAAAAAAAAAAAATGTATTTATTCATACTTGATAAAAATGTATGTCAGTCTACACACAGAAAAGAAGAAAGCCAAGTGTGAGTCGTGGTGGGCAAAGCAAGTTATCACCCTACAACTACAATTCCCAGCATGCTTCATTAGTTTCTATAGAAGTTGTAGTTTTACAACCGCTGGAGCGCCGGAGCGACCTCTGGCCTAGGCTATAGCACATAGGAATAGTAAACCAGGGACCCTGGGGTGGGCTTCACATCAGTGACTTTGGCTGCTTTTATGTGCATTGGGTTAGCGTTAACCCTAACCCCAAACATTGCTTTTTAGGATTTATTTTCATTTTATTCTCCATATGGTGTATGTAACGTGTTAATTCTACGTGTCGTTAGGATTATAGGGATACTACATTTATAAATATATACTTTATGATAATTTTGTTTCTTTACTACATGTATAGGTGTATATGAATTTAAAGAGCCTCTGTCAGCATGATCAATCCTATTGAACCAGGCCAGTGATCGGCAAAGTGCGGCTCTCCAGCTGTTGCAGAACTACAACTCCCAGCATGCAAAGACTGTCTACAGCTATCAGCCAACTGCAGGGCATGGTGGGAGTTGTAGTTTTGCAACAGCTGGAGAGCCGCACTTTGCCCATCACTGAACCAGGCATACTTCCTTGTAGGGCTTTCGTAGCGTGTACATGTCATATACTACTTACTATAGCCTTATATTGAGAAGAGTGGGTTTAAATGTTTAGAAAGCTAATACATATTACTACTTTATTCATAGGCACAATTTATTAGTACAAAGAAGTCAGTAACATTAGCTTTCTAAGTATAGAAAAACTCCAGCTCTTAGTTTTCTCGCACAATTTTAGTTCATTTAATAGAGAATGGTGTAACTGGCAAGCAGGGGCATACATAGAAGTCACTGGGCCCCATAGAAAAATCTAAATGGGGCTCCCATGCCCCATTCATGGCCCCTACCACTACCTAGCTAGTATATACAGCAGGTACTGAGGTACTGATATGTGAGGTACAAGCTGTGCTTTATACCTCACATATCAGTACACTGCTGTATATACTTTACATCTGTACACACTGCATCTATTATACCTTGTACCTCTCATATCAGTAGACTGCTGGGTATTCTACATGTCTGTGTCCACTTCATCTATTATACAGTATGTACAGATATATGTATACAGCAGTGTACTGAGGTGAGAAGTACAAGGTATAATAATGCAGTGTGTACAGATATATATGTATACAGCGGTGTACTGAGGTGAGAAGTACAAGGTATAATAATGCAGTGTGTACAGATATATATGTATACAGCAGTGTACTGAGGTGAAAAGTACAAGGTATAATAGATGCAGTGTGTACAGATATATATGTATACAGCAGTGTACTGACGTGAGAAGTACAAGGTTTAACAGTTCAGCGTGTACAGATATATATGTATACATGGGTGTACTGACGTGAGAAGTACAAGGTATAATAATGCAGTGTGTACAGATATATATGTATACATGGGTGTACTGAGGTGAAAAGTACAAGGTATAATAGTACAGTATGTACAGATATATGTATATAGCGGTGTACTGAGGTGAGAAATACAAGGTATAATAATGCAGTGTGTACAGATATATATGTATACAGCGGTGTACTGAGGTGAGAAGTACAAGGTATAATGATACAGGATGTACAGATATATGTATACATAAGGGGGAGGGGTACCTGTGATTTGAAGGGGCTAATGGCGCTGGGGGACATGGATGGAAATGGCATGGAGTGGCGGATGGGAAATAGATGGCAGAAAAGGGCTGATGGCGCTGGGGAAGTGGGGGATGGGACATGGATGGAAATGGCATGGAGAGGCTGATGGCGCTGGAGGAGTGGGGGGTGGGACATGGATGGCAGAAAAGGGCTGATGGCGCCGGGGGACATGGCATGGAGAGGCTGATGGCGCTGAGGAAGTGGGAGATGGGACATGGATGGCAGAAAAGGGCTGATGGCGCCGGGGGACATGGCATGGAGGGGCTGATGGCGCTGGAGGAGTGGGGGTGGGACATGGATGGCAGAAAAGGGCTGATGGCGCCAGGGACATGGCATGGAGGGGCTGATGGCGCTGGAGAAGTGGGAGATGGGACATGGATGGCAGAAAAGGGCTGATGGCGCCGGGGGACATGGCATGGAGTGGCTGATGGCGCTGGAGGAGTGTGGGATGGGACATGGATGGCAGAAAAGGGCTGATGGCGCCGGGGGACATGGCATGGAGAGGCTGATGGCGCTGGAGGAGTGTGGGATGGGACATGGATGGCAGAAAAGGGCTGATGGCGCCGCGGGACATGGCATGGAGGGGCTGATGGCGCTGGAGGAGTGTGGGATGAGACATGGATGGCAGAAAAGGGCTGATGGCGCCAGGGGACATGGCATGGAGGGGCTGATGGAGCTGGAGGAGTGGGGGGTGGGACATGGATGGCAGAAAAGGGCTGATGGCGCCGCGGGACATGGCATGGAGGGGCTGATGGCGCTGGAGGAGTGGGGGATGGGACATGGATGGCAGAAAAGGGCTGATGGCGCCGGGGGACATGGCATGGAGGGGCTGATGGCGCTGGAGGAGTGTGGGATGGGACATGGATGGCAGAAAAGGGCTGATGGCACCGCAGGACATGGCATGGAGGGGCTGATGGCGCTGGAGGAGTGTGGGATGAGACATGGATGGCAGAAAAGGGCTGATGGCGCCGCAGGACATGGCATGGAGGGGCTGATGGCGCTGGAGGAGTGTGGGATGAGACATGGATGGCAGAAAAGGGCTGATGGCGCCAGGGACATGGCATGGAGGGGCTGATGGCGCTGGAGGAGTGGGGGTGGGACATGGATGGCAGAAAAGGGCTGATGGCGCCGAGGACATGGCATGGAGGGGCTGATGGCGCTGGAGGAGTGTGGGATGGGACATGGATGGCAGAAAAGGGCTGATGGCGCCGCGGGACATGGCATGGAGGGGCTGATGGCGCTGGAGGAGTGTGGGATGGGACATGGATGGCAGAAAAGGGCTGATGGCGCCGCGGGACATGGCATGGAGGGGCTGATGGCGCTGGAGGAGTGTGGGATGGGACATGGATGGCAGAAAAGGGCTGATGGCGCCGCAGGACATGGCATGGAGGGGCTGATGGCGCTGGAGGAGTGTGGGATGGGACATGGATGGCAGAAAAGGGCTGATGGCACGCAGGGACATGGCATGGAGGGGCTGATGGCGCTGGAGGAAGTGGGGGTGGGACATGGATGGCAGAAAAGGGCTGATGGCGCCAGGGACATGGCATGGAGGGGCTGATGGCGCTGGAGGAGTGTGGGATGGGACATGGATGGCAGAAAAGGGCTGATGGCGCCAGGGACATGGCATGGAGGGGCTGATGGCGCTGGAGGAGTGTGGGATGGGACATGGATGGCAGAAAAGGGCTGATGGCACCGCAGGACATGGCATGGAGGGGCTGATGGCGCTGGAGGAGTGGGGGGTGGGACATGGATGGCAGAAAAGGGCTGATGGCGCCAGGGACATGGCATGGAGGGGCTGATGGCGCTGGAGGAGTGGGGGGTGGGACATGGATGGCAGAAAAGGGCTGATGGCGCGCAAGGACATGGCATGGAGGGGCTGATGGCGCTGGAGGAGTGTGGGATGGGACATGGATGGCAGAAAAGGGCTGATGGCACCGGGGACATGGCATGGAGGGGCTGATGGCGCTGGAGGAGTGTGGGATGGGACATGGATGGCAGAAAAGGGCTGATGGCACCGCGGGACATGGCATGGAGGGGCTGATGGCGCTGAGGAGTGGGGGATGGGACATGGATGGCAGAAAGGGCTGATGGCGCCAGACATGGCATGAGGGGCTGATGGCGCTGGAGGAGTGGGGATGGGACATGGATGGCAGAAAAGGGCTGATGGCGACGGGGGACATGGATGGAAATGGCATGGAGGGGCTGATGGCGCTGGAGGAGTGTGGGATGGGACATGGATGGCAGAAAAGGGCTGATGGCGCCAGGGGACATGGCATGGAGGGGCTGATGGCGCTGGGGAAGTGGGGGACATGGTGGATGGCAGAAAAGGGCTGATGGCGCCGGGGGACATGGCATGGAGGGGCTGATCTGATGGCACTGGGGAAGTGGGGGACATGGTGGATGGCAGAAAAGGGCTGATGGCGCCGGGGGACATGGCATGGAGGGGCTGATCTGATGGCGCTGGGGAAGTGGGGGACATGGTGGATGGCATGGAGTCACTGGGAGAGGGGAACAAATAGCAATGGATGGCATGTTTTATGTTTCCATCTTCTTATGTAAGATTTTTCACACTTTTTTTTATATTTTTTTATATTTTTTCCTCCACGTTTACTATTCAAGACAAATAATTATTTTCTACAGAGTTATGTAGGTGATTATATTAATCTTGTACATTTATGATTTTTTTTCAATAATAAAACCTTTTGTTTTAGGATAAGAAGTTTTTTCCCCCCCACTGTAGTGTCATTTAGTGTACAGTCAGACAGGGCTATTGGTGTGCTGCTGGTGACGTGGCTGAAATGCCACCAGAAAGCCATAGCTCTATGGTATTTGGTTGTTACCCCCTTAGAGACCACCAATACGCCTGTTTACGCCGGCCTTTAAGGGCCTTAGCCGAAGCGCTGCATGGGTCTCGTATTTATTAGGGTTAAGGTTTTTAGGGCATATTCTAGCAACAGTCTGTAAAAACCAGGCACCAGCATCCACGTTTCTGTGGTTTTCACTAACCCATACGCAATAATGTTTGTGAGGGATCTGTAATCATGGGCAAAAATAGGGTTAGCGTTCATGCTTCAGTGGAAATAGGGCATGCTTCCCCAGTGAGCATGCTGTGCATAAAAGGGAAGCATCGAGACTTGGACGGACTATGCACAGGCCCGGGCCGACTGAAGTATCGCTGGCGCTGCTTCTTTTAATGGTAACGTTCCATCTGTTTTCAAGAGAACACAATTTCTGGGGTACAATTGCTATGGTACCGCCTGTCCTTGAAGGGGATAACCATGTAAGGCTACTTTCACACGCGTTTAGTGCGGATCCGTCATGCATCTGCACAAGCGCTTCCATTCAGATAATACAACCGCATGCATCCGTTCAGAACGGATCCGTTTGTATTATCTTTAACATAGCCAACACGGATCTGTCTTGAACACCATTGGAAGTCAATGGAGGACGGATCTGTTTTCTATTGTGCCATATTGTGTCAGAGAAAACAGATCCGTCCCCACTGACTTACATTGTGTGTCAGGACGGATCCTTTTGGCTCAGTTTCGTCAGACGGACACCAAAACGCTGCAAGGGTTTTGGTGTCCGCCTCAAAAGCGGAATGGAAGCGTAACAGAACCAAACTGATTCATTCTGAGCGGATCCTTATCCATTCAGAATCCATTAAGGGCAAAACTGATCCATTTTGGACCACTTGTGAGAGCCCTGAACAGATCTCGCAAACTGAAACCAAAACGTCAGTGTGAAAGTAGCCTAAGAATGCCTGTCCTTGGAGGAGATAACCATGTAAGAGAGCTGGAAGTACCGCCTATCCTTGGAGGAAATGACCATGTAAGAGAGCTGGGAGTACCGCCTGTCCTTGGAGGAGATGACCATGTAAGAGAGCTGGGAGTACTGCATGTCCTTGGAGGAGATGACCATGTAAGAATGCTGGGAGCACTGTCTGTCCTTGGAGGAGATGACCATGTAAGAGAGATGGGAGTACTGTCTGTCCTTGGAGGAGATGACCATGTAAGAGAGCTGGGAGCACCATCTGTCCTTGGAGAAGATGACCATGTAAGAGAGCTGGGAGTACCGTCTGTCCTTGGAGGAGATGACCATGTACGAGAGCACCATCTGTCTTTGGAGGAGATGCCCATGTAAGAATGCTGAGAGCACCATCTGTCCTTGGAGTTGATGACCATGTAAGAGAGCTGGAAGTACCGCCTATCCTTGGAGGAAATGACCATGTAAGAGAGCTGGGAGTACCGCCTGTCCTTGGAGGAGATGACCATGTAAGAATGCTGGGGGCTACCACCTGTCCTTGGAGGAGATGACCATGTAAGAATGATGAAAGTACAGCCTGTCCTTGGAGGAGAGGACCATGTACAAGAGCACCATCTGTCCTTGGAGGAGATGACTATGTAAAGGAGCTGGAAGTACCGCCTAAAGATTGGTTTTCCAATTTTACTAGAAGAGATTATTCGAGGACATTCTAGTTGTAGAGTTTATTGTAGTTCGTATTAGGGTTAGGAATTCTGTACATCTGATATTAACCAGGTCATAGGGATTAGCTGCATTTCATATAATAAACTGATTCCTGGTTTTACACCAGAGAAGACTGTGAGCCTGGACCCAGAATTAGGCTACCTGCGTTTGGTGCGGATCCGCACTGATAATGCAAACACTTGTATCCGTTCAGAACGGATCCTTTTGCATTATCATGAACAAAGTCAAAATGTCCTGAACACCATATTGTCAATGAAAACGGATCCGTCCTCATTGACTTGCATTGTAAGTCAGGAAGGATCCGTTTGGCTCCGCAACATCAGACGGACACCAAAATGCTGCACGTATTCCAGCCATCGAAACTCCTAAGGGATTCATCCACTCGCTTCACCATTCCCCCGCAGTCCATAGTTCAGAGTGCAATATAGTGATGTCATCACACAGTGGAGCAGGAGCAATGTGGGGTGGCTGCGTATTTTCCCCGCCCGGCTGCCCTCAACCATATCGTACTTGATTTCTGTGGTTCTCATTCTGCTTTTAACCTGTGTATGTGTCGATGACTACAACTCCTGATCCTCCAGGATGAGCCATTCCCATCCGATCATCTCGACCAGACATCCGGAAAAACAATTACAGCTCCTGGTTAGATGTTCTCCACAGTAAATATAAGCTCTTTTGCTGTCCTCTTGAGGCCATCTCTTTAAATATCTGTTCCTGGGAAAGCTGGGTGGCAGTTATCATGCCCACCATCACAGGCTCTGGAGGCACTTAATGGGGGCATCTCGCCCTGGCAATCAGGGGGACGGCCCCTCGCTGCTCAAGAACTCTGTTTTGATGAACGAATCAATTCACTCCTCCTTGCTGTCCGGTCTAAAATTCCGCTGTCTTACTGTTAGGGAGCATTCACTCGAACGTACTGTCTTGCGGATCCACAAAACACTGATGCCGGCCCGTGTGCGTTCCACAATTTGGGGACTGCACATCTCTGGCACTATGATAGAGTATGTCCTTTTAGGCATTTTCTATCTCACTGGTGGCGGAGACCTCTGTGGGCACCCGCACCCTGGAAAAAGTGTTTGGCGTGCCAATGTGCCTTAGACTCTTCCTGCCATTCATCAGCGCAGGCGCACTATGAACGGCATCGGCAGTGCACTGAATGTAGGCAGGTTATTATACTACTGGACTGTAGTATTCAGGTAATTCTACTACATGGAGGATATACTATACTGGACTGTAGTACTCAGGTTATTATACTACATGGAGGATACACTATACTGGACTGTAGTATTCAGGTAATTATACTACAGTGAGGATAAACTATACCGGACTGTAGTATTCAGGTTATTATAGTACATGGAGGATATACTATACTGGACTGTAGTACTCAGGTTATTATACTACATGGAGGATACACTATACTGGACTGTAGTATTCAGGTAATTCTACTACATAGAGGATATACTATACTGGACTGTAGTATTCAGGTTATTATAGTACATGGAGGATATACTATACTGGACTGTAGTATTCAGCTTATTATAGTACATGGTGGATACACTATACTGGACTGTAGTATTCAGGTAATTATACTACAGTGAGGATAAACTATACCGGACTGTAGTATTCAGCTTATTATAGTACATGGAGGATACACTATACTGGACTGTAGTATTCAGCTTATTATAGTACATGGAGGATACACTATACTGGACTGTAGTATTCAGGTAATTATACTACAGTGAGGATAAACTATACCGGACTGTAGTATTCAGGTTATTATAGTACATGGAGGATATACTATACTGGACTGTAGTATTCAGCTTATTATAGTACATGGAGGATACACTATACTGGACTGTAGTATTCAGGTAATTATACTACAGTGAGGATAAACTATACCGGACTGTAGTATTCAGGTTATTATAGTACATGGAGGATACACTATACTGGACTGTAGTATTCAGGTTATTATAGTACATGGAGGATACACTATACTGGACTGTAGTATTCAGCTTATTATAGTACATGGAGGATATACTATACTGGACTGTAGTATTCAGGTAATTCTACTACATAGAGGATATACTATACTGGACTGTATTATTCAGGTAATTATACTACATTGAGGATAAACTGGACTGTAGTATTCAGGTTATTATAGTACATGGTGGATACACTATACTGGACTGTAGTATTCAGGTAATTCTACTACATAGAGGATATACTATACTGGACTGTAGTATTCAGGTAATTCTACTACATAGAGGATATACTATACTGGACTGTATTATTCAGGTAATTATACTACATTGAGGATAAACTGGACTGTAGTATTCAGGTTATTATACTACATGGAGGATATACTATACTGGACTGTAGTATTCAGGTTATTATAGTACATGGAGGATACACTATACTGGACTGTAGTATTCAGCTTATTATAGTACATGTAGGATATACTATACTGGACTGTAGTATTTGGGTTATTATAGTACATGGAGGGTATAATATACTGGAATATAGTATTCAGATTATTATATTACATGGAGGATATACTATACTGGACTGTAGTATTTGGGTTATTATAGTACATGGAGGATACACTATACTGGACTGTTGTATTCAGGTAATTATACTACATGGAGGATATACTATATTGGACTGCAGTGTTCATGTTGTTATAGTACATGGAGGATATAATATACTGGACTGTAGTATTCAGCTTATTATAGTACATGGAGGATACACTATACTGGACTGTAGTATTCAGGTAATTATACTACAGTGAGGATAAACTATACTGGACTGTAGTATTCAGCTTATTATAGTACATGGAGGATACACTATACTGGACTGTAGTATTTGGGTAATTATACTACATGGAGGATACACTATACTGGACTGTAGTATTCAGCTTATTATAGTACATGGAGGATATACTATACTGGACTGTAGTATTCAGGTTATTATAGTACATGGAGGATATACTATACTGTAGTACTCAGGTTATTATAGTACATGGAGGATACACTATACTGGACTGTTGTATTCAGCTTATTATAGTACATGGAGGATACACTATACTGGACTGTAGTATTCAGCTTATTATAGTACATGGAGGATATACTATACTGGACTGTAGTATTCAGGTAATTATACTACATGGAGGATATACTATACTGGACTGTAGTACTCAGGTAATTATACTACATGGTGGATATAGTATACTGGACTGTAGTATTCAGCTTATTATAGTACATGGAGGATATACTATACTGGACTGTAGTATTCAGCTTATTATAGTACATGGTGGATATACTATACTGGACTGTAGTATTCAGCTTATTATAGTACATGGTGGATATACTGGACTGTAGTATTCAGCTTATTATAGTACATGGTGAATATACTATACTGGACTGTAGTATTCAGCTTATTATAGTACATGGAGGATATAGTATACTGGACTGTAGTATTCAGCTTATTATAGTACATGGTGGATATACTATACTGGACTGTAGTATTCAGCTTATTATAGTACATGGTGGATATAGTATACTGGACTGTAGTATTCAGGTAATTATAGTACATGGTGGATATAGTATACTGGACTGTAGTATTCAGCTTATTATAGTACATGGTGGATATACTATACTGGACTGTAGTATTCAGCTTATTATAGTACATGGTGAATATACTATACTGGACTGTAGTATTCAGCTTATTATAGTACTTGGTGGATATACTATACTGGACTGTAGTACTCAGCTTATTATAGTACATGGAGGATACACTATACTGGACTGTAGTATTCAGGTAATTAGACTACATGGAGGATATACTTGTCGCGGATATAAAGCGCAAAATGCTTTATATACAAAAAAAAACAAAAGAAAGGATCAAAGGAAATAATATGAAAGTTATTGATCCTACTGAGGAGAGGGCGACATAATAACCTCTCAGCTCGTTGGTGAGAACCTTAATTAATTTGTGCAACTAGAAAGAAAGCGAGGCTCCATCATCTGTGCAAAAATATACGTGAGTTTATTATAGATAAGAGCTAAATAGAAAATCGATGCTACAACCTGAACAATAATAGACAATGAAGTATAATACCAATCTGTGCAACCGGAGGGTGCTGGCACACCACAGAAAATACAACAATCCAAATGAAAGAAAAGTAGGGGTATCAACCCCTTCCTATCACCTTTTAACCAATTGAGGTATATGGCGGCACTATAAATTTACCAGCTCGGTATCAGGCTAGGGAATATTAAAGTTCCCAAGGGACTAGGTACCAATGTCTGATCCTTAATTTAGCAATATGCATTTTTGCTAAGAGAGTGATCAAAATTGACCAGGAGTCTTTACTCGATGGATCCACACAAATGGGGATCTTTGACTATATACCGGGCTGAGTAACTTATCAATACCGCAAGCAATAAACAAGATATACGTTACCAAGGGTCAAAAGGTGAGTAGGGCTCCGGAGGGACGGGCAGCTCTCCAGAGGGTTCCCCGTGATCCAGAATAAAATCCACGTGTCCCTTTTTTAATCTTTTATTTGTAGTTTTATTTTTCTCCTGGAACCCTTCTCTCATCCCGTCTATGATTAATATTCACAGACTTATCGGAAGAATACTCCCCTTTAGATAACGGTCCTCCAACCAAACCAGAGGGTGTGCACATATGGTAATGGTGCTGTGAGATCATACATTACCCAGAATGCTTTGTGGTGAACGGTGTAATGTTATCTGGCGATACCTAGGTGGCAGTGTTGTGTAATCTATAAATGTGAAGCTTTTAAGAGTTAAATTTATATAATGTGACTTCATGTTCAGTGGTAACATCCACCACCCGGGACGTACATCAAAAAGGGAGGCATACCCCCTGACACTGGAAGCAACTGGAAACCCAGATTCCCAGAAAGTAGTAACTGTTCTCACGTCATAAAGCTAAAACGTAGACAACAAATGTGTGGGTTTTGGGTTTCACAGGCGCCTTATCTTATGAAAATAACACAACTTTTCTGAGCAGAAATCCAACTGAGCATGCTTCCCCACATACCTCAGGAATACACGCTTCTGGTGATACACACACAGGATATATATACGTTAATATATGATTATAACATGTAACAGAATAAAACCAATATGTGAAATATAAAACAACACATATGTGATATATCGATTAACTTGTGTCAAGACTAAATACGATCCACTATATGCACAGACAGACACTATATGTTTGTCTCATTAATACATCTCATTATAAAGAGATGCCAGACGAGTCCCAGGAAGAACCTTATCTCGGCTCATAGCCTAGTGATGAGGTAGAATCACTCCCTTAGATAGGCCCACATCTGCCGGGAAGAACCTTATCTCCGCTTATAGCCTAGTGAGGAGGTAGAAACACTCCTTCAGATAGGCCCACATCTGCCGGGAAGAACCTTATCTCCGCTTATAGCCTAGTGATGAGGTAGAATCACTCCCTTAGATAGGCCCACATCTGCCAGGAAGAACCTTATCTCGGCTCATAGCCTAGTGATGAGGTACAATCACTCCCTTAGATAGGCCCACATCTGCCAGGAAGAACCTTATCTCGGCTCATAGCCTAGTAATGAGGTACAATCACTCCCTTAGATAGGCCCACATCTGCCAGGAAGAACCTTATCTCGGCTCATAGCCTAGTGATGAGGTAGAATCACTCCCTTAGATAGGCCCACATCTGCCAGGAAGAACCTTATCTCGGCTCATAGCCTAGTGAGGAGGTACAATCACTCCCTTAGATAGGCCCACATCTGCCAGGAAGAACCTTATCTCGGCTCATAGCCTAGTGATGAGGTAGAATCACTCCCTTAGATAGGCCCACATCTGCCAGGAAGAACCTTATCTCCGCTCATAGCCTAGTGATGAGGTAGAATCACTCCCTCAGATAGGCCCACATCTGCCAGGAAGAACCTTATCTCGGCTCATAGCCTAGTGATGAGGTAAAATCACTCCCTTAGATAGGCCCACATCTGCCAGGAAGAACCTTATCTCGGCTCATAGCCTAGTGATGAGGTAGAATCACTCCCTTAGATAGGCCCACATCTGCCAGGAAGAACCTTATCTCGGCTCATAGCCTAGTGATGAGGTAGAATCACTCCCTTAGATAGGCCCACATCTGCCGGGAAGAACCTTATCTCGGCTCATAGTCTAGTGATGAGGTAAAATCACTCCCTTAGATAGGCCCACATCTGCCGGGAAGAACCTTATCTCGGCTCTAGTGATGAGGTAGAATCACTCCCTCAGATAGGCCCACATCTGCCGGGAAGAACCTTATCTCGGCTCATAGCCTAGTGAGGAGGTAACATCACTCCCTCAGATAGGCCCACATCTGCCGGGAAGAATCTTATCTCCGCTTATAGCCTAGTGATGAGGTAGAATCACTCCCTTAGATAGGCCCACATCTGCCGGGAAGAATCTTATCTCCGCTTATAGCCTAGTGATGAGGTAGAATCACTCCCTCAGATAGGCCCACATCTGCTGGGAAGAACCTTATCTCGGCTCATAGCCTAGTGATGAGGTAAAATCACTCCCTTAGATAGGCCCACATCTGCTGGGAAGAACCTTATCTCCGCTTATATTATAATAATATATAATAATTATACTACATGGAGGATACGCTATACTGGACTGTAGTATTCAGGTAATTATACTACATGGAGGATATAATAAACTGGACTGTATTATTCAGGTAATTATACTACATGGAGGATACGCTATACTGGACTTCAGTACTCAGGTTATTATTGTCACAACCTATCGCTGACCCTTTTGTGCCTGGGGTCGGCTACGCGCTCGGTTTCTCAAGGAATCGCTCCATGACCTAATGGTGGGAATGGATTCCGGTCCAGGTTTTCCTGCTTAGTTTTGCATTCCTTTTTGTCCCATTTAGGAATCTGTAGCTTTTCCGCTCAGCTGTTCTTGGTTGACCGCTCCAAGCTACTATATACTCTCACTTTTCTGCTTCCCTTGTTGCCAGATATAGACCTTCCTTCCAGCTCTTCTAGTCTGACCTCTGGAGTTGGAGTTGCTGTGCAGGTGTGGGAACTGGAGCTGTCGGATCTCCGCTTCTCTCCTGTTGCTGTCTCCCTTCAGGGATTTTGTGGTGTTTGTCCTTTCCCTGTTACCCTAGGTGTCAGTGGTGAGGACTACTACTCCCACCGTCCTACTCACTACCTAGGGCTTATTTCAGGGTAAGCCAGGTTCGAGGCATGTGATCGGAGTACGGGTTAGCAGCCCGTCTAGGGACGTCAGGTGAGCTAGGGGTCACCACTCCTCCCTCTCCCTAGTGGAAGGGTAATCCCCTTCCCTCCCTTATTTTTGTTTTTAAGAAAAACAAATCCACTATGGATCCTCTTGCTGCTTTGGCAAAGTAGTTGCGAGGTCTGTCTCTTGAAGTGACAGGATTGAGGGGTCGGTCCTTCAGCAGCTGCAGCAGACCTTGCGCTCAGTGGTTGCTATGGGTCAATCTGGAACCTAAAGTTGCTCTCCCTGACAGATTTTCTGGATGGAGAGACAAATTTGTGTTTTTCCGCGAACCCTGTAAATAATATTTCAGGCTTCACCCAAATTCCTCTGGTAATGAGGAACAGCGGGTGAGGGTTGTTATCTCCCTTTCCAAGGGGATCCTCAATCCTGAGCTTTTTCGTTGCCAGCTGTTACCCAGGCCCTTCGGTCGGTAGATGAGGTTTTTTTTTAGGCCCTCATATACGATGATCCTGACCGAGTCTCCCTACTGGAGTCTACCTTACGGCGGCTTCAGCGGAGGATTATTGTTTCGAAGGTGGACCACGGATACCCCGTGGAATGACACGGCTCTCAGGAGCCAGTTTTGCCAGGGGCTGTCAGAAAAAGTAAAAGATGCGCCTGCGCTGTATGAGACTCCTATATCCCTTGAGGCTGCTATGTCGCTATCTCTAAGAATTGATAGAGTCTTAAGGATAGGCTGAGGAGTTCTTGTCCTCCAGAAACTTTTCTCAAGCAGGAGTCAGTTCGTTCTGACTCAGACGCACCTATGCAGCTAGGGGGAGCCACTCGTCAGGTTGGTCCTCCTGGGGCTCACCGTAAGACAAGGGTTTGTTTTTACTGTGGTCGCAGGGGTCATTTAATTAGAGCTTATCCATCCGTACCCAAAAGGAAAGAACTGCCGGAACTACCAACCCCAGGTTGTGCGGAGGATGATAACCTGGGTGTATACATCTCCATACGACCGTCTCAGTTTGTTTTGCCAGCTATGGTAGTCTAGGGCAGTGATGGGCAAAGTGCGGCTCTCCAGCTGTTGCTAAACTACAACTCCCACCATGCCCTGTAGTAGGCTGATAGCTGTAGACAGTCTTTGCATGCTGGGAGTTGTAGTTCTGCAACAGCTCGAGAGCCGCACTTTGCCCATCACTGGTCTAGGGTAATAAAACTGAGACGATCTCTGTTTTTTGGACAGTGGGGCTGGGGTTAATATGGTGGATGCCTGATTCGATCGGACTCTGGGTTTGTCTTTTAGTCCTTTTATCTAGATCATTCCCCATATTCGCCATTGACTCTGCTCCTCTTACTCAAGGGAACCTGACACACATTGTCCATAACATTCATCTTTAGGTGGGGGCCCTCCATAATGAGTTTTTCTTGCTATGTCCTTGAAGGTCGTCCTACTCCTGTGGTATTGCGTCTTCCCTGGTTGGTAGCGCACAATCCTGTCGTTGATTGTCAGGCCAGGGAGGTATTGGAGAGGAGTGAGCATTGCCTAAGTAGCGGTTGCTCAGCCGCCTCCATACATACACCCGCAGGAAGCCCACGTCTGGTAATACTGCGCTTTCCGCCTCCTCCTGCCCCCACCACATGTAATAAACAACATTCCAAAGGGAGGAATGGTAAGAGCAAAACGGAACTGCTCTACCGAGGAGTTGTTTGAAAGAGAAGCCCAGGTCATTGCAGCCAGAATAAGTGAGAGGATATACTCAGGCCAGTATTATTGGGGGTATACATTCTGCTAGATCTAAGGACTGGGAAACCCTAAAAGAAGGAGGTTAATAACCAGAAATAAAAATAACCGCAATAAGAATGAAAAGGATAATGACAAGCCTATCACTTTTGGTACTAACTACAGCAGGGACTATTTTAGGATATGTAGAATTATACGGAAACATCTTCCGGTTCCGAATTTCAGCGAGGAGTGGAAAAATATAGTCTCTGCAGTGATAAGATGTGTAGCTAAAAGAGCCCCCACGTGGGGCAGAAAATAAGTCCAAGCTTATTTGTGGAAAAATCCCAAAAATAAGTTACCTGGCCTAAAACCTGTGGAAACTATAAATGTGGTAGCAGAAAATGTATCTGCTGTCGATACGTGTCCATCTCAAAGGAGATTACATCTATGGCCAATGGAAAGAGGCAGGTTTAGAGCAGTACAATAATTGTGGTACAGACTACGCGGTGTATGTCATAACAGGTAATGCGTCCCGGAATGTCTCAGCGGCAACACTGCACTTTGCCACTGTTCACAAGGGCGATGTCTCCGCGTTTTCTGTGCAAGGTATAGAAGTGGTTTCGGCGCCGATTAGAGGAGGGGATCGAAAACGGAAGCTTCTCAGCAGAGAAACATATTGAATGTTTGTGTTGGAAAGGTCTGAATAGAAAACCTGATTTAATATTACAATACTTGTAGAATCTGTGGAAATGTTTTCTCGAGTATGTGGATTTCCGTTTTCCGTCTCCCCCTCTACATGAGCCCTGCTGAGAGGATCGCCTTACTCAGGAACGCCTGCGTTGGGGTGGGGTTTCCAGTGAAGCAGAGGGGGAGCAGTATACCCTATGTTGTATAAAAGTTTTGTTTTTAGTGCACAATGTATTGTCTTGATGATGGGCTCAATACTATAGCCCGAAACGCGTCAGTCACATTTTGTCTCTCCATGTGATGTATGTCTGATCTTAAACTTTGCAAGCCTAATAAAGAACCATCCATTTTTTACGCAAGAAGCTGGAATTGACCTTTTGTTTGTGGATTGAATTATTTTATGTATATGATGCGTGGTCTTGATGCTTCAAATGTGTGGCAAATGTTCGGCGGGAATTGATTTAATACAATTCCGGAAGCGGGACATTCGCCATTCACATTTTTGCACAATATTTTATGTTGTTTTGATGTTTATAATAAGCTATAGGTTTTAGATCAATTAACCATACCGCACTGAATAGAAGAGTGCCCCCCAAATATTTTATTACTTACTAATGTCTTGTGATTCTCCATATTGCCTTTGTTTGCGGGATCCGTTTTTCCATCGCATTATACACGGCTTGTTTCCATGGTTACTACCACTCTGTAATCCAGCAGGGGTAGCCGTGCCTGCACACTATAGGCAAAAGTTCTGGCATCTCATTGCTGCTGGATTACTGGGTGGTCGTAACCATGGAAACGAGCAGTGTATAACGTGATGGAAAAACGAATCCGGCCAGCAAAGGATGCAATATGGAGAATCCCAATACATTGGTAACAGCCTGGTATTAACTGCATCTACAGGATAAATGCTTTTTGCTGAAGGGAGAGGGCCCCTTTACCCTAGGTTCACACTTGAGCGTTTCTGAGACGTGCGTTTTTGCATATAGGAAACGCGCGTCATTCGCGCGTTCGTGACTCTGGAGACCAATTGAGAAAGGCATATCTACACTTTAACGCGTGTTAAACGCGCGTTTTAAGCGCGTTCCCATTGAAGTCTATGGGTGCAAACGCGCAACAAAACGCCCCAAAGAAGCTCAAGAACTTCTTTGAGCGTACGGCGTTTTACAGCGCGTTCAAACGCGCTGTAAAACGCTCAGGTGAGAACCATGCCTATAGGGAAACATGAGTTTTCTCCTGTTGAGCGTTTTACAGCACGTTCGAACGCGCTGTAAAACGCGCAGTGGCGTATCTATCACGAGGCAAACAAGGCATTTGCCTAGGGCGGCACTTCCAATGGGGCGGCAAGATGCCTTGTTTGCCTCAGTGATAGATTTTTTTTTTTTGTCCGGGCTGCGCTGCTGGGGGTGCGCTCCTCCCCGCCCAGCGCCGTTGTAGGTAATTTATTCACTCCACTTGCCTGAGAGAAGCGCCGGAAGACTCACACAGGCGCACTGGCAGAGGCATTGAAGTGTGCATGCGCCTGCCAGTGCGCCTGTGAGTCTTCCGGCGCTTCTCTTCTCAGGCAAGTGGAGTGAATAAATTACCTACAACGGCACTGGGCAGGTAGGAAAATCAGTGGAATCGGATGACACTGGGGGGAGAATCTGTGGATGACACTGAGGGGGGGAATATGTGGATGACACTAAAGAGGGGGAATCTGTGGATGACACTGAGGGGGAATCTGTGGATGACACTGAGGGGGGACGGGACCTGTGGATGACACTGAGGGGAGAATCTGTGGATGACACTAAGGGGGAATATGTGGATGACACTAAGGTGGGGGGAATATGTGGATGACACTAAGGTGGGGGAATCTGTGGATGACACTGAGGGGGAGAATCTGTGGATGACACTGAGGGGGAGAATCTGTGGATGACACTGAGGGGGAGAATCTGTGGATGACACTGAGGGGGGAGAATCTGTGGATGACACTGAGGGGGAGAATCTGTGGATGACACTGAGGGGGAGAATCTGTGGATGACACTGAGGGGGAGAATCTGTGGATGACACTGAGGGGGAGAATCTGTGGATGACACTGAGGGGGGAGAATCTGTGGATGACACTGAGGGGGAGAATCTGTGGATGACACTGAGGGGGAGAATCTGTGGATGACACTGAGGGGGAGAATCTGTGGATGACACTGAGGGGGAGAATCTGTGGATGACACTGAGGGGGAGAATCTGTGGATGACACTGAGGGGAGAATCTGTGGATGACACTGAGGGGGAGAATCTGTGGATGACACTGAGGGGGAGAATCTGTGGATGACACTTGAGGGGGAGAATCTGTGGATGACACTTGAGGAGGAGAATCTGTGGATGGCACTTAAGGGGTAGAATCTGTGGATGACACTGAGGGGTGGATCTGTGGATGACACTTGAGGGGGATCTGTGGATGGCACTTAAGGGGGATCTGTGGATGACACTTAAGGGGGGGATCTGTGGATGACACTTAAGGGGTGGATCTGTGGATGGCACTTAAGGGGTGGATCTGTGGATGGCACTTAAGGGGTGGATCTGTGGATGACACTTAGTGGGATCAAGGGAGGGGTGTGAGGTGTGGCTGTCGTTATTCACTTTTAAATACAGGAATACAGGAAAGGATGGAGCCTAAAAGGAAGGGCGGGGTTTACAGAGAAAGGGGTTTGGCCTTGACAGGAAGGGGCGGGTCAAATTTATATTAGGGGGTGCCTGAGTTTAGTCTCGCCTAGGGCAACACAAAACCAAGATACACCACTGAAAACGCGCAAGTGTGAACTGAGGGTTAAGGTTTTAAGTCGGAGAAAATCTGTAGCTCACTTGTAGTTTTTCTCAACCATACAATGGGTTCCAGCAGAGACAATCTGACAGAATTGATAGAATAAAAAGGTTAGTGTTTCCCTACCCTAACCCTAAAGAGGTTCTCAGGACTACAAAAAGATGGCGGCTTTCTTCCAAAAACAGCAACACCCCATTCCACAGGTTGTGTATGTTATTGAAGGTCCGACCAGTGAAGTGAATGGGGCTGAGCTGTAATGTGGACAGGTGTGAGGCTGTTTTTGGAGGAAAGCAGCCGTCATTTGCACTCCTGGGGAACCCCTTTAAATATTCAGGGGTATCCCCAGTTACTGTTAAGACTGCTGAGGGCCCTCCCACAGGGTCAGATGTATTTCCTCAGCCTTATTCTGAGGAAGGATGGAAGGCAGGTCCCTGGACAGAAGAGCAGCTCCAGGACTGGGGTTTCCATGTGGGGGACTGGATTATCTTGGGCTTCAGCTGGTGAGGAGCAGAACATCGTTATCTAGGCCTCGATCACTAAACCTAGAAGTGAAGGATCTGAGAGAAGAGTCTGATCCATAGACAGATCTACAGGAGGCCATGGATTCAGTCACTGTGTGCTTGTGTCTCCACAGATGGACTCGTAGAAGGAAATCCCCCCGAGAGATGTCCCCGTCCTCTGTATTACCAGGACTGTCCAGAGGAGAAGCCCCCAGAGAACCATCAGGTAGATGGAGCTGATATTAAGGATGAGGTTAAAGATAAAGCAGAAGACGAGACGGATTTATGGACCGATCAGCAGTGTAAGGAGGGGGCTGTCATGTCTGTTTTGAGGGTCACATAAATACTACTCCCATTATCACATTTAATTATTCTATTCTTACATTGTCCCACAGATGGATCCAGGAGGAGAAATCCCCCCGAGAGATGTCCCCGTCCTCTGTATTCTCAGGACTGGTCAAAGGAGAACTTCCCAGAGAACCATCAGGTAGATGGAGCTGATATTAAGGCTGAGGTTAAAGACGAAGCAGAAGAGGAGATGGATTTATGGACCGATCAGCAGTGTAAGGAGGTTGCTGTCATGTCTGTTTTGAGGGTCACATAGCTACTACTCCCATTATCACATATAATTATTCTATTCTTTGATTATCCCACAGATGGGTCCAATAGGAGAAATCCCCCCGAGAGATGTCCCCGTCCTCTGTATTTTCAGGACTGTCCAGAGGAGAAGCCCCCAGAGAACCATCAGGTAGATGCCACTAAAGTTTCACCAAAATCTGACCAGAAAGTGATTGAACCAATCACTTTTTTCCAGTTTATGATGAAAATGTGATATTAAGGCTTCATGCACATGGCTGTGTCCGTATTTTGGTCCGCAAAAAATCAGATCCAACAAAGACCGATACCCTCCATGTGCATTCTGTACTTTTCTCAATCCCATCATATAAAGGACTATTCCTGTCCTCCGTGCAGGTAAGAATAGGACATGTTCTATCATTTGTGGGAAGGGCACACGAATCTGCACAAAACTGTGTGACCCATAGAAATGAACGGGTCGGGGTGCTAGCCACAGAAAATGCTGATAAAACACAGCCATGTGCATGGCGCCTTAAGTGCACCTCTCCCATTGTACATGACTATGAAGCAGGAGGGGCAGAGCTGATTGATATCTATGTTTGGGAAAAGATTTGGTATAAGTTGTACTTTATTCATTTAAATCTCTTACTTTTGAGCTTTCGAGTCCAGTGGTTGGTCCAATCAGGGATTGACAGCCTTCCCTGTATCACTGTGCATACGTATCTATCAGTCAGTAACCCTGGGCGTCTAAGCTCAGAAAGAGCCTGTGTATCGGTGGCCCCTCGTTCAAGGGTGGCAGACAGAGGCATAACAAGAGCATTGACATTATTGTGCAACAAGCCTGGCAGGTCCAACCGTCTCACAAGAGGCACGGTTTAGAGGTTAGTCTCTTCTGGTTTGGCAGCAATGAAGATGGCAATAGCTGCTTCACAGGCTATACTGCTCTCTCCATTTGGCATACCACCACTATGACGAGCTGATTTTGTGGGTTAGGTATCCTGGGAGATGTCCTCAACATGGCTCACCAACCAGACAGTCTTTACACATGGCCTGAACACGAAAGGTCCCCTTCTTCATGTGTTTTCACTAGGGCCTTATAATCTGGCCACAGAAGATCAAAAAGGAGAGGTCATATGGGCCCCCCAGATTCTGCACTGCTAGTGGCTTGTTGGAGGCAGGGTCACCCGTAGCACAATTAAACTTTAAGTCCCACTGTCCCCCTTCCCTGTCAATTCAATAAAATCAAGAGGGTACTCTGCCATGTAGCCTTCTTTGATTGGCCACCTAATCACCTCTCCACGTGCTGTAACAATAGGAAGTGGCCATTATAGCCAGGTTGTCCTGAGCACATGGTGCCACTCCCAACATACAAGGAGAGACCTGCTGTAATACCCTGTCAACGTACAAATGCCCCCTACTAGATGTACACACATACCTTCCTCGTATTGTAAGGGCAATGATTTCTGAATGTCTAAATAAGCCACAAGAGCCCTCATAAGTGTATCAGCCGTGTGTATCCCCAAAAGTATTTCAGCTGCAATTGTCCTAAAAACGATGTGTCAGCCACACCTATCCCCAAAAACAACTCGGCCCCATGACAGGGTGCCGACGGCCCCAGCGGCCCCCATGACAGTGTCGGACACAGTGCTGACAGTTCTTTCATTACTGTATTTTGTTGCAGAAAAATAGTCTCCTGCCTCATACATTACTGATGTCAAAGCAGAAAAGGCTATCCTATAAAATTCCTTTTAAACTGGAGGTAGTAAAATATGCTAAAGAACATGGAAACAGAGCAGCCGAGAGACGTTTCGGGCCGCCTCCAACTGAAAAAATGATAAGGGAGTGGAGGAAGCTGGAGAGTCTGCTGCAAAAAGCAGATAAAACTAAACGCAGTTTCCGCGGACATGCTGCAAACTGGCCACAGTTAGAAATGGAAATGAAAGAATGGATTGTACGCCACAGGAATAATGGCTGTTCAGTCTCTACACAGATGATAATATGTGAAGCGAAACGTATTGCTGCGGAGACGGGCCTCGAGGACTTCACTGGGTCAGCATCATGGTGCTACAGATTCATGAAGAGAAGTGGCCTGGCTATGCGCACCAAATCTACAACAGCTCAAAAACTGCCGGCAGAATATGAGTCTTTCCAAAAATTAGTGATTGATGCTAGGAGAAAACACGGGTTTGAGACTGGCCAGATTGGAGCAATGGATAAAGTCCCTTTAACCTTTGACATTTCATTAAACAGGACTCTGGTTTCAAACGGTTTAGAATCCACAACAGAGAAAAACTCCGGACCCGAGAGAGCCCATTACACAGTTGTGTTGTCTTGCTGTGCAGATGGCACCAAACTGCCACCAATGCTAATTATCAAAAGGAAAAACATGCCGAAAGACCAGATCCCACAAGGAATTATTATGCATCTCCATGACAAAGGCTGGATGGATGAAGATGGAATGAAAGTATGGATTGAAAAAGTGTGGTCCAAACGTCCTGGAGGACTTCTGAAGAAATCTGCCTTATTGGTGCTTGACCAGTTTAGAGCACATACTAGTGAAACAACGCAAAAGAGGTTTAAAGAACTGAAGACTCATCTAGCTGTAGTTCCTGGAGAGCTTACCAGCAAGCTGCAACCTCTAGACGTGTCCATTAACAAACCATTTCAAGTTTCTATGCAGATAGAGTGGAACAAATGGATGGCTGCTGGTAATCAGGGTCTGACACCAACCAGACAAAAGAAGAGGCCCACTATCTCACAGGTTTGTGGATGGGTAAAAACCTCATGGCAGTCAGTGAACGATGAAACCATTAGAAGATCCTTCAAGAAATGTGGCATCAGTAATGCCTTAGATGGCTCTGAAGATTATATGCTTTATGAAGATGGTGAAGAAAGTGATACCAATGACTGTGATCAGCTAAGCCTCAGAAGTTCCGACAGTAGAGATGATGAGTTCATGCGGTTCCCTGACGACTAGCAGAGTGCCTCAAGATTAAAGGTTCTTGTATGTTAATGAAGGCCAGCAGAGCTGCTGTTGGTGTTGTCAGAGAGATTTTTACTTATTGGCTTATGACCAACTACTGTTCTCCTGTACATTGTCAAAATACTATACTCTTATTAAACCTTTTAGCACACTATTCAGTTCGAAATATTTTTCTCCTTTTTTTTTTCCACCCATGTAAAACCTCTGTGCGTCTAATGGTCAGATGTATATTAGTCCAGAAAATATAGTAATTACCAGTCCTAGCCTGCTTATCAGTGCATCATGTCTTGGTGATCAACCCTCCAGAAGATGAAGTCTGTACAGTCCTCCCTCTGCCAGCACATCCCAAGGGCTTCTGTACATTCTGCAGGATGTTTGTCCCCAGCAATGCACAGCAGTTACAGCCCCTTCTCCCCTCAGTATGTGTCTGATAAGTGACCTAGAAGGTAGCTTGTTAACTTCATGTAGAAAGTATGGGAGGTGAGGGAGGATTGTAACAACCCCGTTACGGTATCTGGTACCTCACATCTTACAGCGCACACACTGCACTTGTCACTGGGAGCAGTATCTCTACTGCCGGCTGTAACGGGGCCCTTATAATATCTTGAGGAGGGGGATATGAAAACTGTTGTTTTACCTCAATAAATCAGTTTATGTTCTGAGTTCACATGAACCAGAGTTGTGTGGTGTCTTCTCTGAGGAAAAGGGGACATTAGGATCGCATGGTTCTGGATGTCCGAATGGCATGGTCTTGGGACAGCACGGAGCTACTCATTTAGGTTATAAGGGCCCCGTAACAATTTGGTTGCAGCGGTTGGATAGATCCCACTGATGTTCAAACCACCAACTGGGACCCTCCTTTGTAATGATGGAGCGTTACTATGAGTCTCTAAAGAGGGAGACCCTGAAAGATCTGCTGGAGACTCGAGGAAGGACGTCTGGTAATAAGACCAAAGCCGTGATTATCGAGGAGTTGTGTGAGTTAGACCAGCCACAAGGAGCGGTCCGAGTTGAGAGTCCTGTCCTATGGGACACAAAGAAGCAGGTGGAGTGGGGACTTGCCCTTTATGGAGATCACCCCACGAATGAGCAGGTGAACCAGGTGCACAAGCTGGAGCGGGAAAGGCGGATGACCCAGCAGGAAGCAGTAGCCCCAGCCCTGAGGATAGGGAGGAACAAGCTACCCTATGGGGCATTCCAAACATTTAAAGGGGAATCGGAAGACGTTGATGAGTTCCTTGAGGTATTTGAGCGGCAGTGTGTGAACTTATGTCTGGAGTCGGATAAGTGGGTCCCTGTGGTAGTGAGTAAGCTTGCCTGCCGAGCACGGACTGCCTATGAGAGCATGCCTGCTGAGAACTATGAACGAGTAAAGGAGCGGCTGCTCGCCCGCTACGGAATAACCCCTAAGACGCACTGAGTGGAATTCCGTAGCCTCAGAAGGAAGGTACAGCAGTCCTTGGTGGAGTGGACCCACTGCATGAAGCGGTCTGTGGAAGGCTGGACCTTTTGGGCAACCGGGCAGAGACTGTTTTGGATGTTATCCAGTTAGTACTGCTGGAGCAATTTTATGAGTTCGCTTCCCCTGCGGTCACCGAATGGGTGAAAGACCTTAAACCCAAAACTGGGGACGAGTATCTGGACGCCCGATGTAACTGGCACCCCGACAATAATAGGCAAATACTGAATGTGCCTACTCCAACTCGAACCCCAACCCAGTCAGGCAACCCTTGATCCCACCGCTGCCACCAAATTGTAACGGGCCCTTATAACCCAAATAAGTAGCTCCGTGCTGTCCCAAGATCATGCCATTCAGACATCTAGAACCATGCGATCCTAATGTCCCCTTTTCCTCAGACACCACACACCTCTGGTTCATGTAAACTCAGAACATAAACTGATTTATTGAGGTAAAACAACAGTTTTCATATCCCTCTCCCCAAGATATGAGGGATAACAACAGTTTCGAATCCCCCCCTCTCTCATGGCAGGTCACATGACATTATCACATTCCATTGCCCTTATAAGTAGAGATGAGCGAACACCTGGATGTTCGGGTTCGAGAAGTTCGGCCGAACTTCCCGAAAATGTTCGGATTCGGGATCCGAACTCGACCTGAACTTTATCCCGAACCCGAACCCCATTGAAGTCAATGGGGACCCGAACTTTTGGGCACTAAAAAGGCTGTAAAATAGTCCCGGAAAGGGCTAGAGGGCTGCAAAAGGCAGAAAAATGTAGGTAAATGCCCTGCAAACAAATGTGGATAGGGAAATGAATTTAAATAAAATAAATAAAAACTAACCAATATCAATTGGAGAGAGGTCCCATAGCAGAGAATCATGCGTCATATCACCCACCACTAGAGAAGGCCACTTTCAGTTTTTTCGGCCCCAGCACCCAGACAGAGGAGAGGTTCATTCCACTTTGGGTTGCACCGCAAGATCATGGTAAAGTTAAAAAAATGAGGATTCAATAAAGAAGTGCCCTGGAGTACAAGAATACATGGTTGAGGGGGAGGCAGTTATAAATGTCTATTCTGCACAAGGGAGGGACAGGTCCTGTGGGATCCATGCCTGGTTCATTTCTATGAACGTCAGCTTGTCCACGTTGGCTGTGGACAGGCGGCTGCGTTTGTCAGTAATGACGCCCCCTGCCGTGCTGAATACACGTTCAGACAAAACGCTGGCCGCCGGGCAGGCCAGCACCTCGAAGGTATAAAATGCTAACTCTGGCCACGTGGACAATTTGGAGACCCAGAAGTTGAATGGGGCCGAACAATCAGTCAGTACGTGGAGGGGTGTGCAGACGTACTGTTCAACCATGTTAGTGAAATGCTGCCTCCTGCTAACACGTTCCGTATCAGGTGGTGGTGCAGTTAGCTGTGGCGTGGAGACAAAACTTTTCCACATTTCTGCCATGCTAACCCTGCCCTCAGAGGAGCTGGCCGTGACACTGCTGCGTTGGCGACCTCTCGCTCCTCCTCGACCTTCGCCTTGGGCTTCCACCTGTTCCCCTGTGACATTTAAGAATGCTCTCCGAAGCGCGTCTACCAGCGTGCGCTTGTACTCACGTATCCCCCCAGCCACGCACCAGTGATGGGCCTGAGCTGTGTCGGGTGCCACCCCGCTGTGAACCTGCTTCATCCTCCTCCACCACCTCCTTATCCTCCAGTAGTGGGCCCTGGCTGGCCACATTTGTACCTGGCCTCTGCTGTTGCAAAAAACCTCCCTCTGAGCCACTTCTAACAGACTGGCCTGAAAGTGCTAAAAACGACCCCTCATCCTCCTCCTCCTTCTTCTGGGCCACCTCCTCTTCCATCATCGCCCTAAGCGTTTTCTCTAGGAGACATAGAATTGGTATCGTCACGCTGATAACAGTGTCATCGCCACTGGCCATGTTGGTGGCGTACTCTAAACAGCGCAACAGGGCACACAGGTCTCGCATGGAGGCCCAATCATTGGTGGTGAAGTGGTGCTGTTCCGCAGTGCGACTGACCCGTGCGTGCTGCAGCTGAAACTCCACTATGGCCTGCTGCTGCTCGCACAGTCTCTCCAGCATGTGCAAGGTGGAGTTCCACCTGGTGGGCACGTCGCATATGAGGCGGTGAGTGGGAAGGCCGAAGTTCCACTGTAGCGCAGACAGGCGAGCAGCGGCAGGATGTGAACGCCGGAAGCGCGCACAGACGGCCCGCACTTTATGCAGCAGCTCTGACATGTCGGGGTAGTTGTGAATGAACTTCTGCACCACCAAGTTCAGCACATGCGCCAGGCAAGTGTTGTGCGTCAAACCAGCTAGTCCCAGAGCTGCGACGAGATTTCGCCCATTATCGCACACCACCAGGCCAGGCTTGAGGCCCACCGGCAGAAACCACTGGTCGGTCTGTTGTTCAATACCCCGCCACAACTCCTGCGCAGTGTGGGGCCTGTCCCCCAAACATATGAGTTTCAGAATGGCCTGCTGACGTTTACCCCGGGCTGTGCTGAAGTTGGTGGTGAAGGTGTGTGGCTGACTGGATAAGCTGGTGGAAGCAGAGGAGGAGGAAGCCGAGTAGGAGGAGGAGGCTACAGGAGGCAAAGAATGATGCCCTGCGATCCTTGGCGGCGGAAGGACGTGCGCCAAGGAACTCTCCGCCTTCGGCCCAGCCGCCACTACATTTACCCAGTGTGCAGTTAGGGAGATACAGCGTCCCTGGCCGTGCTTACTGGTCCACGTATCTGTGGTTAGGTGGACCTTGCCACAGATGGCGTTGCGCAGTGCACACTTGATTTTATCGGATACTTGGTTGTGCAGGGAAGGCACGGCTGTCTTAGAGAAGTAGTGGCGGCTGGGAACAACATACTGTGGGACAGCCATGGCCATCAGCTGTTTGAAGCTGTGTTCACCAGCCTGAATGACAGCATTTCAAAGGCCAGTAGTTTAGAAATGCTGGCATTCAGGCCCAGGGCTCGAGGGTGGCTAGGTGGGAATTTACGCTTTCTCTCCAAGGTTTGTGAGATGGAGAGCTGAACGCTGCCGTGTGACATGGTGGAGATGCTTGGTGACGCAGGTGGTGGTGTCGGTGGCACATCCTCTGTTTGGTGGGCGGCAGGTGCCAACATTCCTCCCGAGGCGGAGGAAGAGGCCGAGGCAGCAGCAGAAGAGGGAGCAGGGGGAGCCAGAGTGAGTTCCTTGCTTTTTAGGTGTTTACTCCACTGCAGTTCATGCTTTGCATGTAGATGCCTGGTCATGCAGGTTGTGCTAAGGTTCAGAACGTTAATGCCTCGCTTCAGGATCTGATGGCACAGCGTGCAAACCACTCTGGTCTTGTCGTCAGCACATTGTTTAAAGAAGTGCCATGCCAGGGAACTCCTTGAAGCTGCCTTTGGGGTGCTCGGTCCCTGGTTGCGGTGGCCAGTAGCAGGCGAACTCTCTTGGAGGCGGCTGGTCTGCTTTCGCCCCCTGCTCCCTCTTTTGCTACGCTGTTGGCTCGGTCTCACCACTGCCTCTTCCTCTGAACTATGAAAGTCAGTGGCAAGACCTTCATTCCATGTGGGGTCTAGGACCTCATCGTCCCCTGCATCGTCTTCCACACAGTCTTCCTCCCTGACCTCCTGTTCGGTCTGCACACTGTAGAAAGACGCAGCAGTTGGCACCTGTGTTTCGTCATCATCAGAGACGTGCGGACTCCGATGAGGTGGTATTCCCATGTCCTCATCATCAGGAAACATCAGTGCATTCTATGTCTTCCACCACTGGGGAAGGGCTAGGTGGATTCCCTTGGGAAACCCTGCCAGCAGAGTCTTCAAACAGCATAAGAGACTGCTGCATAACTTGAGGCTCAGACAGTTTCCCTGATATGCATGGGGGTGATGTGACAGACTGATGGGCTTGGTTTTCAGGTGCCACCTGTGCGCTTTCTGCAGAAGACTGGGTGGGAGATAATGTTGTTAACATGCTGGATCCACTGTCGGCCACCCAATTGACTAATGCCTGTACCTCCTCAGGCCTTACCATCCTTAGAACGGCATTGGGCCCCACCAAATATCGCTGTAAATTCTGGCGGGTACTGGAACCTGAGGTAGTTGGTTCACTGTGGCAGAATGGCCACGTCCTCTCCCAGCACCAGAGGGTACACTAACACCACCGCGTCCGCGTCCCTTACTAGATGTTTTCCTCATTGTTACCGTTCACCAAGCACCACAATAAGAAAAAAAATATTTGGCCCAATGTATTGATTTCAAATTTAGGCCTTTTTTTTTACAGGCACCTAACACTATCTGCCTATTTGTTTATGTAGCGTATTACACTAATCCAGGCACAGCAGTAACCACCGATTTAGGGGAATATCTCTTTTAGGGCTAGTATTTAGGCCCTGGATGAAAGGTATCCTCTTATGGACAGATTTACACTTGGCCTGCCACAGCTGAAACCACTGATTTATGGTATTGCTATATTGGCAGGTTAATTTCACCCCAGAAAATAATCTATCCTTTGCCAGACAGCAGACAGTATTATACTTGGCTAGCCAAAGCTGGAACACCAGATTTAGGGGATTGGTATTTTGGCAATTGTATTTAACCCCTTAATAAAATATAGAAATTGCTATCCTGAGTTTCTAGGGGTGACAATTAGCACAGCCAAGCCCCTGATGTAGGATATAGCAAAAAAAAACTAGTATTGATGGACTTGGTGGCAGCTTCTTCTGGTGCACCACAAGTCACAAAATGGCCGCCGATCACCCCAGAAAATAAGTGACAGAAAAACGCTCTGTGCAGCCTAAAAACCAGTGAGCAAGTAACTAGCAGAAGTTCAATCATTCACAGCTGTAGATCGATCCGTTCATTAGCTGCTGTTGCTGACTTTAACCTGCCTAATCTCGCCCTCACAGCAGCTGCGTCCTCTCCCTACACTAATCAGAGCAGTGTGACGTGCGGCGCTACGTGACTCCAGCTTAAATAGAGCCCGGGTCACATGCTGCACTTGGCCAATCACAGCCATGACATTAGTAGGCATGGCTGTGATCGGCTCTTAGGGCAAGAAGTAAAACGCTAGCTGATTGGCTGCTGTGCAGCCCTTCAGAAAGCTGGAAGAAATCGCCGAACAACGAACCCGAACTTTTTTGAAAATTTCCCAAAATTCTGTACGAACGCGAACTATGCTCGAACTGTTCGCTCAACACTACTTATAAGGCTTTACAGGCAAACATTGAGGACAGCTGTTAATCTGTTGTTGCTGGGCAGAGTCTCTGCAGGGGATGGTGGACACCGTTACAGCCCTCATTCTGCATAGGGGAAGAGATGATAGGATTTCCGCACAGTTCATGACACGCAACCATGGCACTCGCTCTCCTGATGTAACACCGACACTCTCACACGTGCAGCTCTTAGTGACAGTCTCGCTACTCTCCATACTACAGACCTGACTCCTTCACAGGTCTTTAGCTGCTTTAGGGTGTGGTGGCTCTGTAGGCTTTGGCTACTCATATGCTCCGTCTTCTCTCTCCACTGTGGTGTCTTGAGCCTTACATAGATAGGTGGTGTACCCTTTTGGCTAGTACCACTCACTTGCCCTTTATAAATGTCTAACAGCCTGGAGTTTTGCTGTCTCTGTCTCTGTGTCTTCCAGCTCTCTGTCCTGTGTCTGACACCTCTGACCACAAGACTTTGCTGGCCCCTGTGGTGGTGCTCACTAATGTGGGAATGCAGCCACCAATGTATAGTGCAAAACACATTAACACACATTCTGCAATGTACAGTGCTGCCCATAATTATTCATACCCCTGGCAAATTTTGACTTAAAGTTACTTTTATTCAACCAGCAATTCATTTTTGACAGGAAATTACATAGGTGTCTCCCAAAAGATAATAAGACGATGTACATTATTGTGGAAAAGAAACATTTCTCAGCTTTTATTTACATTTGAAGTGTCCAGTCCAAAATTCTTCAAACCCTTCTCAATAATCAACAGAAAAGCCTTTATTGGCTATTGCTGCAATCCTTGCAGACCAGCTTTTTGCAGGTCCCCACAAGTATTTTTGCACATTCATCTTTAACAATGGGCTCCTTTCAGGTTGGAGGGTCTTCTTCCATCACCCTGATCTTTAGCAATGAGCTCCTTTCAGGTTGGAGGGTCTTCTTCCATCCCCCTGATCTTTAGCAATGAGTTCCTTTCAGGTTGGCGGGTCTTCTTCCATCACCCTGATCTTTAGCAATGAGCTCCTTTCAGGTTGGAGGGTCTTCTTCCATCCCCCTGATCTTTAGCAATGAGCTCCTTTCAGGTTGGAGGGTCTTCTTCCACCCTCCTGATCTTTAGCATTGAGCTCCTTTCAGGTTGGAGGGTCTTCTTCCACCCTCCTGATCTTTAGCAATGAGCTCCTTTCAGGTTGGAGGGTCTTCTTCCACCCTCCTGATCTTTAGCATTGAGCTCCTTTCAGGTTGGAGGGTCTTCTTCCACCCTCCTGATCTTTAGCAATGAGCTCCTTTCAGGTTGGAGGGTCTTCTTCCACCCTCCTGATCTTTAGCATTGAGCTCCTTTTCAGGTTGAAGGGTCTTCTTACATCCCCCTGATCTTTAGCAATGAGCTCCTTTCAGGTTGGAGGGTCTTCTTCCACCCTCCTGATCTTTAGCATTGAGCTCCTTTCAGGTTGGAGGGTCTTCTTCCACCCTCCTGATCTTTAACAATGGGCTCCTTTCAGGTTGGAGGGTCTTCTTCCACCCTCCTGATCTTTAGCAATGAGCTCCTTTCAGGTTGGAGGGTCTTCTTCCACCCTCCTGATCTTTAGCATTGAGCTCCTTTCAGGTTGGAGGGTCTTCTTCCACCCTCCTGATCTTTAGCAATGAGCTCCTTTCAGGTTGGAGGGTCTTCTTCCACCCTCCTGATCTTTAGCATTGAGCTCCTTTTCAGGTTGAAGGGTCTTCTTACATCCCCCTGATCTTTAGCAATGAGCTCCTTTCAGGTTGGAGGGTCTTCTTACATCCCCCTGATCTTTAGCAATGAGCTCCTTTCAGGTTGGAGGGTCTTCTTCCACCCTCCTGATCTTTAGCATTGAGCTCCTTTCAGGTTGGAGGGTCTTCTTCCACCCTCCTGATCTTTAACAATGGGCTCCTTTCAGGTTGGAGGGTCTTCTTCCACCCTCCTGATCTTTAGCATTGAGCTCCTTTTCAGGTTGAAGGGTCTTCTTACATCCCCCTGATCTTTAGCTACCTCCACAGATTCTCAGTTGGATTCCAGTCTGGACTCTGGCGGGGCCGCTCCAGAACGTTACTGTTGTTGTCTGCCAACCATTTCTTCACACCTCTTTCTGTGTTTTGGGTAACTGTCATGCTGAAATGTCCACTGGTGGCCAAGGCCACGTTTCTCTGCAGACCGCCTGATGTCGTCGCTGAGAATCCTCATGTATTGCTCTTTTTTCATGGTGCCGTTTACGGTCATAAGGTTCCCTGGTCCATTGGCTGAAAACACCCCCAAAGCATTAGGTTCCCACCACCATGTTTGACGGTGGTGATGGTGTTCTTTGGGTTGAAGGCTCCTTTTTTACGCCAAATGAAGGAAACATCATTGTGACCAAACAATTACATTTTAGTTTTATCTGACCATAACACAGAAGACCATAAGTCGTTGTCTTCTTTGTCCAGATGAGCTTTTGCAAAGGCCAAGCGAGCTTTTGTGTGCCTTATCTGGAGAAGTCAAATTCCAAATCGGACAGCTCGCAAACCTTCAAATCGATGTCTGCACAAGAAAGAAGCAGTCGCCATACGAATGGTAAAAGATAATCCCAGCAGACGTTCTTGCTCTCAATTGTATACTTTATTCCACACGCAACGGTTCACAGGACATAGAGCAGGTGTGTCAACCAAGGAGGGGGCTGATGTGAAGAAACTGTTACTGCGCAGGGGCGCCTTTTGGATTCATACCCTGGATACATTATACCCAAAAGGGTTAAATAGAGACTATGAGGTCATGTGCTTTTAATTTTACTTAGATTCAGTATATTTATCTATTAATATTTCTTTGTTGCCACGGACTTCGTCTGGAAGACATGAATCAGGATGTGAGGTTTTCTCTGCCATTATATAGTGATGTCTCTTCCTATGTTACTAATTGATGATGTCATGACCAGGTGATTGTCATTTATGCCTATAAAATGTGAGAAAGTGTCAGTTCACATTGTGCAGTTGAGGAAGGCTGAACTAGCCGAAATGTCCTGTGAACCGTTGCGTGTGGAATAAAGTATACAATTGAGAGCAAGAACGTCTGCTGGGATTATCTTTTACCTTATCTGGAGAAGTGGCGTCCTCCGTGGTCTGCATCTGTGGAACCCAGCAGTGTGCAGTGTCCATTGGATTGTCTGCCTTGAGACATTGCCACCAGCAGAGCCCAGATTCACCAGGATGGCCTCGGTGGTGATCCTTGGATTCTAACTATCCTCCTGGCCAGCACAGGTGTCACTTTTTGCTTCCGACCACGTCCTCTGAGATTTTCCACAGTGCAGAACATCTTGTATCTTATAATAATACTTTGCACTGGCCTTGTAGCCCTTTCCTGACTTGTGAGCAGCCGCAGGTCCTCACTGAGCTCCTTTGTCTTAGCCATGACTGTGCACAAACCAACCGCTGCTGTTTCACCTGTGGAGTTTATTAGAACTGCTGTTACCAAGTTAGAACAGCTCAAACTATTTGGTATGGTAGAGAACTTTGGATTTTCACACAGATTGTGACCATGTGTGAAGGGTATGAATAATTTTGGACTGGACACTTTTTGCTCAAATATAAATAAAAGCTGAGAAATGTTTTTTTTCCCCACAATAATGCCTCTCGTACATCGTCTTATTATCTTTGGGGAGACACCTATGTCATTTCCCGTCAAAAAATTACTTGCTGGTTGAATAAAAGTAACTTTCAGTCAAAATTTGCCAGGGGTATGAATAATTCTGGGCAGCTCTCCCTGAGTGTCAGTGCACAATCACAAGATACCTGTGATATCTACACACAGCAGGTACGCTCGACCCTACAATAGGGCATAGCACGAGGCGTAATAAACATGGTGCACCGAAGTGCAGGCAGATATAATGGAAGGTAAAACATATAGTGCCATGCTTTTATATTCTGCAACAGCCACATAAGTCAGCACAGGTGGTAATGCCACCATAACAGGGCAGCTGTAACCCATAGCAGGAAGACTTTTCCCATTACAGTCAGCAATCTATATGCTCATCCTGCTATATAATATGCTCCTATGCAGGCTCCATGTTCCTTGTGACAGGCTTGAGACTATAGATGAAGCAGAAGAGAAGACATCAGAAAGGGATTTTTTTTTAAATCAATGTTCGTGAAACGTTATTTTTTTTGTTGTAATTTTTTTTCTAACCCTAATTTAGCAATACAAGTAAAATGGCGAACTACAAAATTTTGTACTTATAATTGGTGCCTTTGCTTTCAAACACCATCAGGAATATCAACACCTTGTGTCATCAGCAGACAGGCAAATCTTACCCACCAAACCTTCTCCTGTGTCATACAACCGCTTAAACAGAAATGAACCCAAAACAGACTCTTCAGGTGCAAAGAACGGGGCCCAGGGCAGACCCGTGGGGTGCAAAGAATGGGGCTCAGGGCAGATCCGTGGGGTGCAAAGAACGGGGCCCAGGGCAGACCTGTGGGGTGCAAAGAATGGGGCTCAGGGCAGACCCGAGGGGTGCAAAGAACGGGGCCCAGGGCAGATCCGTGGGGTGCAAAGAACGGGGCCCAGGGCAGACCTGTGGGGTGCAAAGAATGGGGCTCAGGGCAGACCCGTGGGGTGCAAAGAATGGGGCTCAGGGCAGACCCGTGGGGTGCAAAGAACGGGGCCCAGGGCAGACCTGTGGGGTGCAAAGAATGGGGCTCAGGGCAGACCCGTGGGGTGCAAAGAACGGGGCCCAGGGCAGACCCGTGGGGTGCAAAGAATGGGGCTCAGGGCAGATCCGTGGGGTGCAAAGAACGGGGCCCAGGGCAGACCTGTGGGGTGCAAAGAATGGGGCTCAGGGCAGACCCGAGGGGTGCAAAAACGGGGCCCAGGGCAGATCCATGGGGTGCAAAGAACGGGGCCCAGGGCAGACCTGTGGGGTGCAAAGAATGGGGCTCAGGGCAGATCCGTGGGGTGCAAAGAATGGGGCTCAGGGCAGATCCGTGGGGTGCAAAGAACGGGGCCCAGGGCAGACCTGTGGGGTGCAAAGAATGGGGCTCAGGGCAGACCCGAGGGGTGCAAAAACGGGGCCCAGTGCAGATCCGTGGGGTGCAAAGAACGGGGCCCAGGGCAGACCTGTGGGGTGCAAAGAATGGGGCTCAGGGCAGATCTGTGAGGTGCAAAGAATGGGGCTCAGGGCAGATCCGTGGGGTGCAAAGAACGGGGCCCAGGGCAGACCTGTGGGGTGCAAAGAATGGGGCTCAGGGCAGACCCGAGGGGTGCAAAAACGGGGCCCAGGGCAGATCCGTGGGGTGCAAAGAACGGGGCCCAGGGTAGATCCGTGGGGTGCAAAGAACGGGTTCCAGGGCAGATCCGTGGGGTGCAAAGAACGGGGCCCAGGGCAGATCCGTGGGGTGCAAAGAATGGGGCTCAGGACAGACCCGAGGGGTGCAAAGAACAGGGCCCAGGGCAGATCCGTGGGGTGCAAAGAACGGGCCCCAGGGCAGACCCAAGGAGTACACTACCTCTCTCTAGTCTCTCTTCAGAATGTGCACCTTTGTCTACAGCATATCCAGTGAACTATCCTGGGAGTAGGTCTTATTTTCAATTAGGATTATCTTTCAGCACTTTAAAAAGCCTTGTGTCAAAGGTTTTACTGAAATCCAGACGGAGGCCCAGCCCAATAGTTTTCCTGTCAGTATGCTACAGACAGCATAATACACTGCACTACATAATTGGTACAGTGCATTATGGAAGCGATTGCTTGTCAAAGTCCCTTTTATGGGACTTAGGAGTGTAAAATACAGAATTAAAAAAAATTCTATATATATATATAAAACAAAAATTTACGGCAGCACTAACCAGAAAAGGAAAAAGGTTGGGGGTTAGGGATAAAGCCTACCCAAATATTCAGTCCATAAAAATCGAGCAGCACTCCAGAAAAATGGTTGTTGTTTATTCACTCATCAGTGCAGCAACGTTTCGCTTCCATAACGGGAACCTTTCTCAAGCAGAAACGTTGCTGCACTGATGAGTGAATAAACAACAACCATTTTTCATATTTTTCTGTAGTGCTGCTCGATTCTGCATGGTGAAAAAAAAAATTTAAAAATACCAGCATTTTGTTTTTTGCCCATCATAGTATGTACCCCAAAATGATACCAAGGAAAACTACAAGAAAAAAAGTTACAGGTCTCTGCATGTGGCAATGCAAACTTATTATCATTATTAAATTTTTTCTTAAGAAACTGGTTTTATTGTGCCAAAGTAAGAAAACTTTAAGAAAGACTATGGGAGGAATTTATCATTCCCCTTATAAGCCTTTTTAGCGTTTTAAATGATTTGCGACTTTTCTCGTCAGAAATTATACGTATTCTCCGGCAGAGCAGGCCGGATCACGGATGGTGGAGAATATTGCGGTCTTGATAGATCAGGGCATAGATCTATTTCATATCGCTGTTATCGCACTGACCTAGAGAGTAAACTTAGCCTGCTATTTGTGAATGTCTCAAAATGTACAACGTAAAAAGATAATGGCGATATGTGTACCCCAAAAAGGTGAATCAAAAACTACAACTTGTCCCACAAAAAAAAAAGTCCTCGTTACCACGAGTTTTACCTCTTTGAATGCGACGATGAAAAAAATGTTAAAAATCACTTGGTCACTAAGGTGCCAAACAGGCTGGTGAAGACTTTGATTACCAGATCACTCCATGCCCTAATTATTACTTCTACACAAGGACAATCCCGGTGCATATGTGAAAAACCTGCTGTAAGATTATTACTTCTACACAAGGACAATCCCGGTGCATATGTGAAAAACCTGCTGTAAGATTATTACTTCTACACAAGGACAATCCCGGTGCATATGTGAAAAACCTGCAGAGGGATTATTACTTCTACACAAGGACAATCCCGGTGCATATGTGAAAAACCTGCAGAAGGATTATTACTTCTACACAAGGACAATCCCGGTGCATATGTGAAAAACCTGCTGTAAGATTATTACTTCTACACAAGGACAATCCCGGTGCATATGTGAAAAACCTGCAGAGGATTATTACTTCTACACAAGGACAATCCCGGTGCATATGTGAAAAACCTGCTGTAAGATTATTACTTCTACACAAGGACAATCCCGGTGCATATGTGAAAAACCTGCTGTAAGATTATTACTTCTACACAAGGACAATCCCGGTGCATATGTGAAAAACCTGCTGTAAGATTATTACTTCTACACAAGGACAATCCCGGTGCATATGTGAAAAACCTGCTGTAAGATTATTACTTCTACACAAGGACAATCCCGGTGCATATGTGAAAAACCTGCTGTAAGATTATTACTTCTACACAAGGACAATCCCGGTGCATATGTGAAAAACCTGCTGTAAGATTATTACTTCTACACAAGGACAATCCCGGTGCATATGTGAAAAACCTGCAGAGGGATTATTACTTCTACACAAGGACAATCCCGGTGCATATGTGAAAAACCTGCAGAGGGATTATTACTTCTACACAAGGACAATCCCGGTGCATATGTGAAAAACCTGCAGAAGGATTATTACTTCTACACAAGGACAATCCCGGTGCATATGTGAAAAACCTGCAGAGGGATTATTACTTCTACACAAGGACAATCCCGGTGCATATGTGAAAAACCTGCAGAGGGATTATTACTTCTACACAAGGACAATCCCGGTGCATATGTGAAAAACCTGCACAGGGATTATTACTTCTACACAAGGACAATCCCGGTGCATATGTGAAAATCCTGCAGAGGGATTATTACTTCTACACAAGGACAATCCCGGTGCATATGTGAAAAACCTGCAGAAGGATTATTACTTCTACACAAGGACAATCCCGGTGCATATGTGAAAAACCTGCAGAAGGATTATTACTTCTACACAAGGACAATCCCGGTGCATATGTAAAAAACCTGCAGAAGGATTATTACTTCTACACAAGGACAATCCCGGTGCATATGTAAAAAACCTGCAGAAGGATTATTACTTCTACACAAGGACAATCCCGGTGCATATGTGAAAAACCTGCTGTAGGATTATTACTTCTACACAAGGACAATCCCGGTGCATATGTGAAAAACCTGCAGAGGGATTATTACTTCTACACAAGGACAATCCCGGTGCATATGTAAAAAACCTGCAGAAGGATTATTACTTCTACACAAGGACAATCCCGGTGCATATGTGAAAAACCTGCTGTAGGATTATTACTTCTACACAAGGACAATCCCGGTGCATATGTGAAAAACCTGCTGTAGGATTATTACTTCTACACAAGGACAATCCCGGTGCATATGTAAAAAACCTGCAGAAGGATTATTACTTCTACACAAGGACAATCCCGGTGCATATGTAAAAAACCTGCAGAAGGATTATTACTTCTACACAAGGACAATCCCGGTGCATATGTGAAAAACCTGCAGAGGGATTATTACTTCTACACAAGGACAATCCCGGTGCATATGTGAAAAACCTGCAGAAGGATTATTACTTCTACACAAGGACAATCCCGGTGCATATGTGAAAAACCTGCTGTAGGATTATTACTTCTACACAAGGACAATCCCGGTGCATATGTAAAAAACCTGCAGAAGGATTATTACTTCTACACAAGGACAATCCCGGTGCATATGTGAAAAACCTGCTGTAGGATTATTACTTCTACAAAAGGACAATCCCGGTGCATATGTGAAAAACCTGCAGAGGGATTATTACTTCTACACAAGGACAATCCCGGTGCATATGTGAAAAACCTGCAGAGGGATTATTACTTCTACACAAGGACAATCCCGGTGCATATGTGAAAAACCTGCAGAGGGATTATTACTTCTACACAAGGACAATCCCGGTGCATATGTGAAAAACCTGCAGAGGGATTATTACTTCTACACAAGGACAATCCCGGTGCATATGTGAAAAACCTGCAGAGGGATTATTACTTCTACACAAGGACAATCCCGGTGCATATGTGAAAAACCTGCTGTAAGATTATTACTTCTACACAAGGACAATCCCGGTGCATATGTGAAAATCCTGCAGAGGGATTATTACTTCTACACAAGGACAATCCCGGTGCATATGTGAAAAACCTGCAGAAGGATTATTACTTCTACACAAGGACAATCCCGGTGCATATGTGAAAAACCTGCAGAGGGATTATTACTTCTACACAAGGACAATCCCGGTGCATATGTGAAAAACCTGCAGAGGGATTATTACTTCTACACAAGGACAATCCCGGTGCATATGTGAAAAACCTGCAGAAGGATTATTACTTCTACACAAGGACAATCCCGATGCATATGTGAAAAACCTGCAGAAGGATTATTACTTCTACACAAGGACAATCCTGGAGCATATGTGAAAAACCTGCAGAGGGATTATTACTTCTACACAAGGACAATCCCGGTGCATATGTAAAAAACCTGCAGAGGGATTATTACTTCTACACAAGGACAATCCCGGTGCATATGTGAAAAACCTGCAGAGGGATTATTACTTCTATGATGGTTATAAGTGGTTGGGGGCTTATTCCTAGGGTATGCCCCCAATGTCTGATAGCGGAGACCCGTACCCGTATGGATATCTAGTTATTTGTAGCAAACTACTGAAATCCTCTCACTGTGCCCCCTCAAACTGCAATATATTTCACTCCATATTTCCCACAAAGCTACTCTGGTTCAACCCATACACCCAGTGTCCCGTAACATTGAGGAAAAAGGGAGGAATAAAAACCTGATCCCATCAGGATCCAATGGCAGTCCGTGCCTCCGCTCCAGTACTCTCGGCCGAGCTGTGTTATAAGGCTGCAGCGATGGCGTCACATGGACATGAACCTTGCCACCAATCTCTACCCTCATCTTGTGCACCACTGAGCTGTAGTGGTCACTTGTCCATGTGAATCCAACCTGGAGAACAAGGGGCAGCTTTGAATCTGTCAGGTAGATCCTGAGGGTTGTCCGGTTTCTTCCTAAAACAGGGCAACCCCTTAATTTGAAGTACCTTTTTAACTTTTGCCCATAACATATCCGCCATTTCTACTTGTAAGATGGCCTCAGGATCAGCTTGTCTTAATTGGCTAGATTCTAATACCTCCAGAAAATGTGAGACTTCCACTAGTGCTCTTCATCATGTGCACTAGTAGCCTGAATCTCCATTCTCCTTCTCCTTTGTAAGAGCAGTCGGCTGACTCCGTGCTGTCCTGCCTCTCCACACCAAATCACTGCCCCAACTTTCCAGTAACTGAATCTGCTCCACCAACCACACTGGACTATTGCTCAGATGGTACAAGATGTGGGGCAGCACATCGTGTGCTGTCCGCATCTGTATGTCCATTCTGAAGCCCCGCAAAAATTTTAACATGTCCTATTCTTATGCGTTTTGCGGACAAGGATAGGCATTGTTACAATAGTTCAACAAAAAAACCTGTCATATGGTCGTGTGAATCTAGCCTTAGGATGGGATTTCCTCTGCATCCAAACTTCCAAATACCCTTGTCTTGCCACCACAGGATATAGAAACGGCAGAGATGAGGGAGGAGAGGGGATGTTCATACCAAGCCCCCTAGACAAAGAATCAGCCTGCCCTCCATTTTCCAGGACTCTCACCTTTCATCACTTGCATGAACTCGTAGAAATGTCTTGAGAACCTGCCACAAGAAGGACCATGCCGGCCTGCCTTTACAGTATCGAAGCAACCCCTTGGCTCCCACTCTCCAATCTGCATCCAAGTTCAATAAAATAAAGGGTTCTAACAGTCCAGAGGAAGTTCATCTTTTCTTGTTTTTGAGACCCCCTCAATCACTGACCAGTGGAGAGACCGTAACAACCAAGCATTATTAAAGGGGTTGTCTGACTTCAGCAAGTGGCATTTATCCTGTAGATGCAGTTAATACCAGACCCTTACTAATGTATTGATTCTCCATATTGCCTCCTTTGCTGGCTGGATTCATTTTCCCATCACATACACTGCTCGTTTCCATGGTTACGACCACCCTGTTATCCAGCCATATACATGACAAATGCCATTTTCTGAAGTGAGACCTCCCCTTTAACCCCTTCCTCCTGTATAACCCTAACCCTAACCCTAACCCTTAGTGACCAAGCAGTTTAATATTTTTTTCTTCGTTGCATTCCAAAAGCTATAATTTTTTTATTTCTCCATAGGGACAAGTTGTAGTTTTTAACAGCAACTTTTTGGTGTGCACATAAGTCACTGATTAACCTTTTATTAACTGTTTATGATGGGTGGGGGGGTCAGAAAAAACCAAGGCCTAGATGTTAAAGTCCACTGTAGTTTACGTACACTATATAAGAAGACACATCTGCAGGTTTTTCTCAATATCTGACATGAAATCCGATTAAACCTTTCCTGTTTTTGGTCAATTAGGATTGCCATAATTATTATCATCATTTGCCAAATGCCAGAATAATGAGAGAGAGAATGTTTTAACCTCTTAAGGACGAAGGGCGTACATGTACGCCCTTCGTCCGCACTTTAAAGATGGCGCCCGCTCCCGCACGGAGCGGGCGCCCGAGCTGCGGGTAAAAGCTTGATTCATCAAGCTGACACCCGCAGCTCATGTCCGCGACCGGCAGCGATGCCGATCGCGGACATTTAACCCCTCAGATGCCGTGGTCAATCCTGACCACGGCATCTGATCGCGCAAAACCGAAAGTTTCACTTTCGGTTTTGCTCGGCTCCCTGATGGCCACAAGGGGGAGCCGGAGCATGCATGTAGCACCCTAGGTTTCTGTGAATGAAACCTAGGGTACTACATAGTATTCCTATGGAGCCTATGACTGTAATAGGCTCCATAGGAAATATGTGATTTTCTCATATATTCCAATGCCATTGCATTGGAATATATGAGAATAGCAATCTGATGATTGCATCTTATAGTTCCCTATGGGAACTATAAGAAAGTGGTAAAAAAAAAAAAAAGTTTAAAAAATAAAAATTAAATAAAAAAATATAAAAATTCAAATCACCCCCTTTCCCCAAAATGAAAATAAAATAAATAAAAAAATTAAAAAATTACACATAATGGGTGTCGCAATGTGCGAAAACGCCCATACTATAATAATATTAAAAATATTCACCATACGGTAAACATAAAAACGGAAAGAAAGCGTCCAAATGGCTAATTCGCCATTTTTGGACGCTTCATTTCCTAAAAAAATGAATAAAAAGTGATCAAAACATCATACGCACCCCATAATGGTATCAATTAAAAGTTCAGATTGCCCCGCAAAAAATGAGCCCCTACACTGCTCCATACGCATAATTACAAAAAAGTTATAGGGGTCAAAACATGGCGACAAAAAATAAAATAAAAAATTCCCACTTTTAATTTTTTTTTCACTATCAAAACGCAAGAAAAACTATACATATTAGGTATTGCCGGATTCGTACTGACCTGAAGAATAAAATTAACCAGTCAGTTTTATCGCAAATCGAACGTTGTAATTTAAAAACCCGTAAAACTGTGGTGAAATTGCTTTTTTTTTGCAATTTCACCCCATTTGGAATTTTTTTCCCGTTTCCCACTACATCACATGCAAAAATAAATGGTAGCGTTAAAAAGTACAACTTGTCCCGCAAAAAATAAGCCGTCATATGGCTATGTGAGCGGAAATATAAAAATGTTATGGCTTTTGGAAGGCAGGGAGCGCAAAACAAAAACGCAAAAATCCCAAAACCCCCGGTCCTTAAGGGGTTAAAGCCTTTTTAATTACTTTCTGCAACCTTTTCTGGTTGGGGGCCACATTGTCAGCGTGTACCAATTCCAAGGGCCGAAAATAAAACCTAAAGGGGTATTATCAACTGAATTACTGTATTCTTGTCATATTTGTTTAGTTTTTCCTTTAAAAAGCATTAATTAAATAAACTTGTATTTTTAGAGTATTGTTCCCCCAAGCCCTCTTCTGATTGCTTCTATAATGCACTGTGTTGCTTATGCAGCATATTATACTATCAGTCTGATAGGCATACACTACATTAAGCCTGTCTCGCTTGTGGGGTGCTGATTCCTTACAGAGCCCCCTCTGTATAAAATACTTAGATGCCACTGTTACTATTGACAGTAGTATATCTAAAGCAGGGATGGCCAACCTGTGGCTCTCCAGTTGTTGTAAAACTACAACTCCCACCATGCCCTGCTGTAGGGTTGTTTCGGGTATCGAACTTTCGATACCCGATCGATACTTTTCTCTGGTATCGCACTCGATACCAGGAAAAGTATTTTATCGATACTGGGCTGCACTACTGCACAGCCCAGTATAAGAGAGCATGGCTGCACCGCTCTCAGCGCGGCCATGTTCTCCTCGGCAGCACAGGGAGAAGGAGGCAGTCTCTCCCTCCCCCTGTGCTGCCGCTTCAACCAATAGAGGGAGAGGGGGCGGAGCGGGGGCGGGAGGAGGGGCGGAGCTGGGGACGGGAGCACTGGCCAGCAATGCCGAGTAGTTTCTTATATAATGCAGGCAGAAGACACAGCCTGCCAGCACCTGCCTGTGACCCAGCACTGCAATCAGAGGCAATTAACCCCTCAGGTGCGGCACCTGAGGGGTTAATAGCCTCTGATCGCAGCGCTCGGTCACAGGCAGGTGCCGGCAGCCTGTGTCTTCTGCCTGCATTTATATAAGAAACTACTCGGCATTGCTGGCCAGTGCTCCGCCCCCCTCCCTAGTATTAAAACATTGGTGGGCAGTGGGCAGTGTGCCCCCCCCTCCCCCCCCAGTATTAAAACATTGGTGGGCAGTGGGCAGTGTGCCCCCCCCCTTCCCCCCAGTAATAAAATCATTGGTGGCAGTGGCCACAGGGTCCCCTCACCTCCTCCTCATTGGTGGCAGTGGCAGTGATCGGAGCCCCAGCAGTGTAATGCTAGGGCTCCGATCGGTTACCATGGTAACCAGGACGCTTCTGAAGTCCTGGCTGCCTTGGTCTGCTCCCTGCTGCTGTGTGCACAGGGCAGCAGGGAGAGGGTTAAGTCCTATTCACCCTGATAGAGCTCTATTAGGGTGAATAGGATGAGAAGATCCCAGGTTCTGCCCCTAAGGGGGAAATAGTTAATAAATAAACTGTAAAAAAAAAAAAAAAAAGTTAAAGTTCACCAAAATATTAATTATAAATCCCCCCCTTTCCCAATTTTACATATAAAATATATAAACAATACATAAATAAAATATTACATATCGCCACGTCTCAAAAGTCCAAACTATTAAAAAATCCACTTTTATGCGGTGAACGCCGTAAAAGAAAAAATGCACGATTCGCCATTTTCTTTTAGTCGTCTTGTCCCCACAAAAAGTAGGATAGGACTGTTGTATTATGAGCCGGCGGTTTCATAAAATGTGGAATGCACTCGGATTTTTTTGGCGTTTTTATTTTTTTCGCGTGGTATCGAATGGTATCGAGTATCGCAATACTTTTTTATGGTATCGATACCGAATCAAAATTTTGGTACCGAAACAACTCTACCCTGCTGTAGGCTGAAGGCAGTCCGGGCATGCTGGAAGTTGTAGTTTTGCAACAGCTGGAGACCTGCAGGTTGGCCATCCCTGATCTAAAGGGTTAATTGGCCCATATCAGCGCTTCTGCTGATCCAGGCTGTTAGAACAGGAACCCGGCTCTCGTGTCAAATGCTCCTGCTCTCCACTGCATGGGAAACTCATGCAGCACTTTTCTAGACAACCATAAAAACATGGCAGCCTAGAGGGCGCAAATCGGCTGTAAGCCGTGTATCGGATTCTTCTGACTGACAATACCGTGTAACTGGCAGTGGGTGTGCCCCAATGACCACTTTTACTTTGGGCTAAACCTAAGGGTGTTTTACTGGAGGTTCCCGGCTATTCACCCTTTAACCTCTGTACTGGGATCTGGATTTTGGTGCAAACCAGGTCGCTACCTCCTGGAGTTGTCCTGGTGTAGATGGCAGTAGACCCAAGGGGCCGAGACATTGGTACAAAACACCGAAGGAACAGGCAAAAGTCGTAATCTGAATGCAGTTGAAGGTCAGGGCTGGCTGAGTACGTGCATAATCCAGATTGCAATTCCAAGGTCGGGGGCAGGCAGCAAGAAGTTAAATCGATACTCAGGCAAGAAACAGTACATAGGTAGCCAGAGAAAAGATCACACCATCGCCGGTTACTAGATACTAGAAAACCCAAAACTTTGGCAAGGAGTCTATAGCCTAGTTAAATGGGGAGCCTGATCAGCACCTAAGTCAGCAGCTGGACAGGGAGCAAGAGGAAAGGATTACCACTCCCAATACTGAAAAGAAGCTCACTGAGCACTGGTTCTAATACACAAAGTGAGAGGAGCTGCGCCTGCGCTGGACAGTGGTGGGCACAGACCACCAGTGTGATGGTACCCTCTCTTCTTAGTAGGATTGTGCCCGGAATTTCTTCAGGGTGACTGGAGCCTTAATGATCTCTGCTAGCTCTATCCTCTCTCTGACCTTCATATCCAATATATTGCTGATCTCAAATTCATTTTCAGCACCAACAGGAACAGCATTGGAAGACTTGGAATACCAGTTTCGTACCAGGGAAACAACGCATGAAATAATTTTGGAATACAGAGAGATGGTGGTAGATAGAGCTTGTAATGGATTGGATTAACTTGAGAAGTAGTTTTGAAGGGTTTCAAAAACAGAGGAGCACACTTGAAAGATGACAACCTTATACGAATGAATGAGGTGGGGCCTGAATGTATCTCTGCAGTGTTATATTACAAGTTAAAGTCACTAGATTAAAGGGTCATTGATCCAGGGAGTTATTCTGATGGGAGTTGGGAAGGAATTTTTTTCAGTAAAATGAGAAAATTGCTTCTACCTCATGAGGGTTTTATGCCTTCCTCTGGATCAACTCGTAGGATAGCTGGCTGAACTGGATGGATGGAGGTGTTTTTTCCAGTCTTACAAACTGTTACCCTGTTTCTTGAACACAACCAGACCTTATCACCCGGTAACATTTTTAGGGGATTTCTTCAGTGGTCACTTAATATGTTACAGGAGCCCGAGGATCTTGGCCATTAAAAACAAAGGAGACTTGTCGGTAGACTCGCTGGAAGAATTATTGTGATAGAATTTAGCCCATAGGAGCAGAAAGCTCCAGTCATCTTGCTTGGCTAAAACAAAGGAATGCAGATAGAATCTTTCCACATGCTCTTTAGACTGCAGATGCCCAAATTTACTTCTAATAACTTGCAGAGGGGCCTACAGAATATAGAAGTAAATTGTACCCCTCTATCCAGAACTATGGGCGACATTTATTAAGACAGTTTAGTTTCCACATTGGCCTGAAGTCCCTCTGTGCTGCCAGAGGCAGACCCAAAGTTGGGTAGAGGCGCTTCATCTACCAGGTTGTGTGACAGACTTGAGTCTCTTGCTTAAGTAGATTTAAGACATTTTCCACAGCAAAAAGTGGCATGGAAAATAATCAATGAGCCAGGCCTTCCAGCCCAAACGCTTCCCTGACCACTCTACACCCCTTTTTTCACCACTTTGGAAAAGTGGCATGAACAGGGAAAAGGCATGAGTTCTGCAGAACATAAGCTGTGCACCAAGACTAGCAACACCTTTATGCCACTTCTGGCATAACAAATATCCCTCTATATCTTTAGGTAGACTGTGCAAAGGGAAAATGTGTTTGAATAAATGGGCCAGTTGTACAGCGGAGCGTAGTCCAGAGAAGGGAATGCAGTGTGCCATCTTTGGAAAGCGATCTACCACTACCTATATTATTGTACAGCAAGATAAGGGAGGACGAGTCATAATAAAATTGATCCCAATGTTTTGCCCTGGTCCATCAGGTATAGGCAAAGGAAGAAGTAGACCGACTGGCCTCTGCCTGGAAGATTTGTCTTGGCCACAATTTATACAAGTTAGAACATCTTGAAAGAGACATGGCCTCTAATACATTCTGGAAATGAACTGGATCCATGTCTTCAGAGAGGAATTCTTTTAAATCTGCACAATGGAACAGAAGCCTTTCCAGGAGGGAGGTTTTTAATCTGTACTGGAGCACCAAAGATACAAGTTGGAACTATTATGCATTCTTAAGGTTCTTCCTTTTCCATGGTGTCAAAGGATCTGGATACGGCATCTGCCTTAACATTCATATTTGTGGGGTGGAAGTGTAAAGCAGGCAAAAAATAAGAATCAGTGCGCTTGATAGGGATTGAGTCTCTGATTAAACATGGGTCAAATTTTTATGATTGTATTAATGGTTGGGTTGAATGGCATAACCCCTTAAGCAAATGACAAGTAGTAGTTCTGCTCTGCTTTAGAGAAGGCCTTAGAGAAATAGCCACAAGTGACCATTTTAGCCATGTTGGGTTTTCTGCAAGATGATAGCACCAGCTCAAATGAAGGATACGTCCACCTCCAGGAAGAAGTGTCTTGACACATGAGGATGATAAAGGGCTGGAACATTATCGAATCTCTGTTTGAGGCTTTGGAAAGTGGGTTCTACCTCTGTGGTCCACACTTCAGGATTCATTCCCTTCTTGGTCAAGGCAGAAATGGGTGCATTTAGGAAATGGGGAATAAACTGCTTGTAGTAATTTGCAAACCCCAGAAAGTGCTGAATAGCTCATAGGCCAGTGGGTCGTGGTCAGTTCAGTACTGCAGACCATTTCTCACAATCCATCAGATATGATGTAACCCAGAAACGAGAGGTGTTTCCGAGAGATACACTTCTCCTACTTACCATACACACGATTCTCTCACAGCCCCACGTGTACTTATTTGAAATGGCTCAACAGGTCTGGAGAATAAATTGTCATCCAGATAGACCGCTGCACAAGAGTGCAGGAGATCCCAGAAGATATGGTTCGTAGAAGACCGCTGTGTCGTTGCATTGCCCAAATGGCATAACCCTACCTCTAGTAATGAATGCAATCTTCCATTCATTTCCCTCCTGGGTAAATATCAAGTTGTAGGCACCCAGTAAGTCCAGCTTGGAAAAGACAGGACTTGAAGCACTTTAAACATCAGGTGTGGCAAACCTCCTCACAGAGTTCCAGTCCAGCAAAAGGCAGTGTTCATAGAGCCAGAGAAGGGAGCATTGGACTGGTGGATACAGACAGGACCTAAAAGATCACTTTCTCTGTATGGAGTATGCCTACACAAAGCTCCAGAGGTTCTTTGACATACTGAATCATCACAAGAGACCTTCCATCTATGGAAGTCACCATCAAGGGCTTCTTTAGGCACAGGCATGTGGTATCGATTCACCAAGGCCTGATGCAGTAAATTACAACACAATAGTCCGTTTTGGAGAGGTCGAGTCATCCCCTAGGGCCGTCTCTCCCACAGAACCTAGGCTCTGGAGTTTCCCGGTTTGTTAGAACAAGTACCAAGATGGTGTCCCTTCTCTCCACATTAGAGGCAAAGGTCATTAGCACATCTCTGCTGCTGTTCCTCAGCAGACAACCTAAAACAACCATGCAGAGGCAGTAGGTAGAGGTGATAAAAGACTCTGTTAGCATGCAGATCTGAGTGGCAAGGGATACTACAGCATCCAACATGGTTGGAACATCAGGGCCAGACAATCCCGCTTAGAAGTCTGCCACTGGAGCTTGTTCTTCCAACCCAGTTCAGAAGACAGGGTATGGAAGTGGCTTGCACATTGACCCACATAAAGATTGCCCTGACATAGCTGTAATAGGGAGGAGGCCGTAGTGCACCCACGTTCATCAACACCAAAATATTTGTCTTCCATAGCGGGTTTATCCAAGCCAGCTCAGTTAACCGAGAGATGCCGCCTTGGAACTTTCAGTCACAGATTGGTGGAACAGGAGCTTAAAGTGCAGAGTACACTGGTTTATAAACCCACAGCATAGTTTAGGATCTCCATCATACCAAGGAGGAGCAGATAGATTAGGGTCAGATACTTTTACATACCGAGTGCCCAAACTGCAACCCAACCCACTTATCTATTGTGAAGTGCCAACACAGCAATTTACCCTGAGTACTACAGTCCAATATAGAATATCTTCCATGTATTTTATCATTTAGCTATAAAATCCTGCCTGAATTCAGTGCGCGGTCTGTGCTGTTCATAGTGCGCCCTGCGCTGATGAATGGCAGGAAAGTCTAAGGCATATTGGTACACAATATAATTTTTCCAGGGTGTGGGTGCCCACAGAGAGGGCTCTGAGTGCCGCCTCTGACACTTGTGCCATAGGTTGGCCACCACTGTCCTAGGGTGATGGCTTGGGTGCTTAACTGCTGCAGGAGGCTGTGGTACCGCTACAGTAGTCATCGGGGTGTTTAGATGGGTATTGACTTTATGCAAGCATGGTAGCATTATAGGGTAGCAATTTCTTGTTCTTGTTCTTAGAAGGCTCCATGATTTGGGCCAGCGGAGTCCAAGGTCTGAGTTTACTTATATATAAGAAGTATGGAGACAGCACGTCCTTTCTGTGACGGAGGCTTTTTTATCCGAAACATTGCATCTGGAATAAATCTCACAGAAAGGACGTGCTGTGTCCCTACTTTTTCATATATATATATATAATAGGGATTTACTGACCAGCCAGGGAAAACTTAGCACTTTCCCTGGAGATGCACACCCACCACTGATCTAGAATAGGTGTGCGGGCCGCTTCTCTCTTTTTGGTCTGTGTTTACTGTCATGGCCAGTTTGATTTTTGGCTAAAACTAAGGTCCTTTTCCTGGCGGTTTGCTAATATTCACGCTTTAGTCCCTGTACAGGGGTCTGGACTTTGTTGCAGGGAACCAACCAGGCCTCTACCTCCTGCAGTAGTTCTGTTGTAGATAGTAGCTGATACAAGTGGTCAGTGACACTGGTGCAAAGCACCATGAGTAAGGACCTTGATGTGATATGGTCCGAAACGCGTAGACGAATGTGAATACCTCTATGTCAAGTTTTTATACTGGAGATATGAAATAAAGATTGAAGATTTTTTATCCGCAACAAGGAGCTGGACTTTGTTCTTTCAATTTGTACTGGGATCGGTTGGTCCATGATCCGTGTCCGTGCACCAACTTTGTGGAAATCAAACAGGTGAGAGCTGCTTAATATCAAGTTTTTCTTTTGGTAGAAATAATACCGGAATGGCAAAGAGCCACCAATACAAATTGAAAGAACAAAGTCCAGCTCCTTGTTGCGGATAAAAAATCTTCAATCTTAGATGTTCCAGAATTGTTATTACATGGAGAATGCATGAAGCTATTAAACCAGGTGCGTCAGGACGGGTGACGGGTCCTCTGTAAGTAGGGAGGCACCTTTAGTCATCAGCTGAATCGGGAGCAAGAAGAAAGGGTTAACTCTCCTCGTACTGAAAGGAAGTTCACGGAGCACTGGTTCTAATACACACAGGAGCAGCGCCAGCCCAGGACCGCAACGGGCACGGACTGCCAATGGGACCTACCATAGCACTGTTTTAATGGCATTAAAGGGAATCTGTCACCTGGATAATCAATATTAAGGAAAGCAGACAGCAAGTGGGCGGCACTACCATACACTCAGTAATGCGGCTAGGAACAGCTTCGGTGGTGCTCAGACGCACAACAGGACAGTCCGTATAATTCACTAGGCAGAAGGAAAGAAGACGGCAGCACTCGCATAGGTCCTTATAGCTCTTCATGCCTTCTTTCCTGAGGTGTCCTTTTTACTTGGATCTGGCTTTCTATCTTCATAAAAATCCACTTTTATCTTTATGCTAATGACCCATGAAGGTGCCCAAAGGGGCGTTATTTTCATTGAAAAGGTGCCCAGGAACGCCCCCCCAATTTAGACCTGTGGTTTGCAGGGATTTCTGACATTTCCACGGGGACCAGACAGTTAATTGTGCGTTTTTTTTTTTCTTCAGTTTTAACCCCCCCCCCCTGCAGCCCTCTTACTGATTGGCCGGCGGGCTGTACAGGGGCGGTTAGGGTTAGGGTTAGGGTAACATCGTTGGTGGCTAGTGGCTAGCACATTGCTGACACTCTGATAGAAACGGCTGGCATCTGTGCGTGTTCAGATGTCAGCCATTTAACCCCTTCCATACCGTGGTCCGTACGGACCGCGGTATGGAAGAGGTTAACAGGAAGGGAGCTCCCTCTCCCATCTGGGGGCTGCTTTGCCTTTGCAGCCCCCCGACAGGATGGGATCGCAGAGGGAGGGAGCTCCCCTCCCTCCCCATCACTTGCTGCTCAGTTCTGGCAGCGGGTGATGGTTACCATGGCAGCAGGGCGCTTTCAGAGGCGTCCTGCTTGCCATGGTAATGTAACTCTGATCAGACTTCTGCTAAAGGCAGATGTCTGACCAGACTAGTGAAAAGTTAAAAATACAGTACAGTACACTATATGGTATGGTGTACTGTATTACATAGACATCAGACCCACTGGATCTTCAAGAACCAAGTGGGTCTGGGTCCCCCCAAAAAAAAAAAAAAACACAAATCACTGAATAAAAATTTAAAAAATAAAATACACTACACATATCATGTATCGCCGCGTCCGTAAAAACCTGCTCTACAAAAATATCACATGACCTGACCCCTCAGGTAAACACCATTAAAAAAAAAAGTGTAAAAAAGCCATTTTTTGTCACCTTACATCACAAAAAGTGTAATACCAAGCGATCAAAAAGGCCTATGCCTCCCAAAATGGTATCAATCAAACCGCCATCTCATCCCACAAAAATATGAGTCCCTACATCGGACAATCGCCCAAAACAAATAAATAAATATGGCTCTCAGACTATGCAGACATTAAAACATGATTTTTTTTCTAAAATGCTGTTATTGTGTTAAAGTAAAATAAATATATAAAAAGTATACATATTAGGTATCGCCTCATCCGTACAAACCTGCTCTATAAAAATATCCCAAAAACTAACCCCTCAGGTAAATACCGTAAAAAAAATTAAATAAAAACCGTGTAAAAAAAGAATTGTCACTTCACATGACAAAAAGTGTAATAGCAAGTGAAAATTTATATGAACCCCAAAATAGTCCCAATCAATTCGTCATCTCATCCCGCAAAAAATGATACCCTCCATAGGACAATAGCCCCCAAGAATTTAAAAAATATGACTCTGACTATGGAGACAATAAAACATGATTTTTTTTTTTTTGTTTAAAAAATATCGTGTAAAACTTAAATAAATAATAAAAAGTATACATATTATGTATCGCCGTGTCCGTAACAACCTGTTATATAAAATTAACACATGAACTAACCCCTCAGGTGAACACAGCAAAAAAATATACATATATAAATACGGTGTCAAAAGCCATTTTTGTCACCTTACATCACAAAAAGTGTAATAGCAAGCGACCAAAATGTTATATGCACCCCAATATAGTGCCAATCAAACCACCATCTCATCCCGCAAAAAATTAGCCCATACATGACAGTCGCCCAAAAAATAAAAATAAATTATGGCTTTCAGAATGGGGAGACACTAAAGAATCATTTTTTTCACAAATGCTTTATTATGAAAAACTGAAACAAAAATTCCCAAAAAGTAGTCCTATTTGGTATTGTTGCGTCCGTAACAACCTGCTCTATAGAAATAACACGATCTAACCAGTCAGATCAACTATGTAAATAACAAAAAATAAAAACGGTCCCAAAACAGCTATTTATTTTCAAATTTTCCATTTTAATCCATTTTTCCAGTAACAAAGCAAGGGTTAACAGCCAAACAAAACTTAATATTTATTGCCCTGATTCTGTAGTTTGCAGAAACACCCCATACGTGGTCGTAAACTGCTGTATGGCCAAACGGCAGGGCGCAGAAGGAAGGGAACGCCATATGGTTTTTGGAAGGCGGATTTTGCTGGACTGGTTTTTTGACACCATGTCCCATTTGAAGCCCCCCTGATGCTCCCCTAGAGTAGAAACTCCCAAAAAGTGACTCCATCTAAGAAACTACACCCCTCAAGGTATTCAAAACAGATTTTACAAACTTTGTTAACCCTTTGGGTGTTCCACAAGAGTTATTGGCAAATGGAGGTGAAATTTCAGAATTTCTATTTTTTGTTACCTTGCCTCAAAAAAAGTGTAATATAGAGCAACTAAAAATCATATTTACCCTAAAATAGTACCAACAAAACTGCCACCTTATCCTGTAGTTTCCAAAATGTGGTCATTTTTTTGGAGTTTCTATTCTAGGGTTGCATCAGGGGGGCTTCAAATGGGACATGGTGTCTAAAAACCAGTCCAGTAAAATCTGCCTTCCAAAACTCATATGGCGTTACCTTCCTTCTGCGCCCTGCCGTTTGGCCATACAGCAATTTACGACCACGTATGGGGTGTTTCTGCAAACTACAGAGTCAGGGCAATAAATATTGATTTTTGTTTGGCTGTTAACCCTTGCTTTGTTACTGGAAAAAAATTGATTAAAATGGAAAATTTGCCGAAAAATCGAAAATCTGAAATGTTATCTCCATTTTCCATCAACTCTTGTGGAACACCTAAAGGGTTAACAAAGTTTGTAAAATCGGTTTTAAATACATTGAGGAGTGTAGTTTCTTAGATGGAGTCAGTTTTTTGGAGTTTCTACTCTAGGGGTGCATCGGGGGGGCTTCAAACGGGACATAGTGTCTAAAAACCAGTCCAGCAAAATCTGCCTTCCAAATACCATATGGCGTTCCTTTCCCTCTGCGCCCTGCTGTGTGCCTGTACAGTAGTTTACGACCACACATGGGGTGTTTATATAAACTACAGAATCAGGGCAATAAATATTGAGTTTTGTTTTGCTGCTAACCCTTGCCTGGTGATCTGAAAAAATGGATTAAAATGGAAAATTTTCAAAAAAATCGAAATTCAGAAATTTTGTCTCCATTTTCCATTAACTCTTGTGGAACACATAAAGGGTTAACAACGTTTGTAAAATCAGTTTTGAATACCTTGAGGAGTGTAGTTTCTAGAATGGGGTCATTTTTGGGTGATCTCTTTTATGTAAGCCTCACAAACTGATTTCGAACCTGAACTGGTCCCTAAAAAGTGGGTTTTTGAAAAAATTCAGGAAATTTTCAAGATTTGCTTCTAAACTTCTAAGCCTTGTAACGTCCCCAAAAAATAAAATGGCATTCCCAAAATGATCGATACATGAAGTAGACATATGGGGAATGTAAATTAATAACTTTTTTTGACGGTATTTCTATGTATTATAGAAATAGAGAAATTGAAACTTGGAAAATTTGCTAATTTTTCAATTTTTTGTAAATTTGGTATTTTTTTATTAATAAAAATACATTTTTTTGACTCCATTTTACCAGTGTCATGAAGTACAATATGTGACGAAAAAAAAAATTTAAGATTGGCCTGGATAAGAAAAAGAGTTTTAAAGTTATCACCACATAAAGTGACACTGGTCAGATTTTCAAAAAATGGCCGAGTCCTTAAGGTGAAATAGGGCCGTGTCCTTAAGGGGTTAAATAAAATGGATCTTTTTTTTTACTGACTGAGTGCCATTGAATTACTCCTCTCCTGGAATTACTTCCCACTGTGCACTTCAGTTGTGAGTTAGGGTTAACCCTACCACTAATGCTGAAGCAGTGCCAACTGTTCTATTTCCATAGGCCTTGAAGAGAGCCCATTAATGACTGCTGTGAAAATGCATAACTGCCATTAAGGGGTTAAATAAATCCATCACTTTTGAGTTGGAGTCCATCTGGACCTGAAGCCTGGGAAATAGGTGCTGCCTTCATCACCTGCAATACTTCCTCAGACGTAAATTCAGTCTCCAACATTTGTCACTCTGCTGTTTTGACCAAATGGATAAATCATGTGCGTCTATTAGTGTTGAACGAATCGGGTTTCAACTGCTTTATCTGATCCCGATTTGTTTGCAAGCCTCCGTCCTACCTAAAATGTATGGTCTACGTGGAAGTCTTTGTGAACTTGTGGCAAGTATCACGAGACTTGTTTCGTCTATAGTTTACTCACCTAAATTACAAAATGTCAATTTCCCAAGCAGAACTTGGCTTCCTGCCTCATGAACTAAGCCGAGTTCACCTCTGGATTCCACAATGTGGATTGACAATTTTCCCTCTCACTGTTGGATTACATTTAGCTGTTGTCGGATAGCAGTCTCCCCGGCCTGGTGTCTCTTCATTGCTTCTGTCCCTTTCCTTTCGCACTCCTCATCTTTCCTAGGCCCCCTACACACACACATGTTCTCAATAAAATAAACGACGTAAACCATTCATGTTTTTCAGGTACTGCATGCAGTTTTTCTGGCCTTTTTAATTTCTAGAAAACTTTGTGAGCCCCATTTCTATTCGCTGTATATATAACCCTGAAATCCAACCACTCATTATAAAGGAGTGACCGAATTACATAGAACAGTCCGATGGAATTGTCCCTGGAAGGGTTGGGGTTACAGACTTTCACTGGTTGGAGAAGGAGAAACTAGGCACTGCTCCCATCATCACTGAAAAACAGACACCCCAGCTTTTTAATTCCAGGATGGTACACAGGAAAATCCCAAGGTCCTAGGGAACCATCAGGTAGATGGAGCTGAGCCCTATACACATCTCTATAGGGGGGTCCTGCAGTCATAGAGGGTCATAGATTGTGGGGGTCTCTTATGTGGACCTGTTAGATTTCCCACCTGTCTCCTGTATTGTCCTGAATTCTTACAGGGGGAAGATGTGACTGATATTAAAGTGGAGGATGAAGAAGAGCGGATGATGGGCGATCCCCCGTGTAAGACTGAGGTGGAGGAGGACCTTCCAGTCCAGGTGACCACAGGTATGGGATACTGGATACAGGAAGTGAGTCTGTCACCAGTTTTATGCTGTCATGTCTGAGGACGACCTTAACTTGTTGAGTCACTCAAGAAGCCAATCTAGGCGAAACTCATACATACATTTTGTAATTTTTTTTTAATGTTGCCTATTGTGGGAATGTTATGAGTGTAATAAAGCTGGCCCCATGTGGAACCTCAAGGAGTCCCAAACTTAACCACCCTAAGGCCAAGTGCACAGTAATTAGTCAGTTATAACCAGGTGCAGGTCAAAGACACAGAACCGGAGGAAATCTTTCCTGATCTTTGAGAAGGCTTCACTCCTGGTTTTGGCTAACAATAACTGATGCAAATAAATGACCAGATACCTGAAGTGTGAACTTGGCCTAAGCTGCTTGTCGCCTTGCTGCACTGTATTTCAGAAACCTTTTTGTATCTAAAGTCTGGTTAGATTATTTGATTTCTACTGTCACCGCAAAACTGTAGCTGTGCAATCATGCTGACGTTCAGAAAATGCACACTACCAGTAAACTACATAGGCATCAGTTTGGGATAGTCAACAGAGATAAACCCTAAAAATGGTAATATATACCACCAACGGTCCCTGCAGCACCCCTGCTGACATACTGCTTATTTGTGGGAATGGGTTAAACATAATTTTTGAATGGTCAATAAAATAAAATAAAATTGTAATTTCTTTTGTGCTGTCATTTATTTGGTTTAACCAGAACCTCCTAATAACCACAGAGAATCAGTGTCTTCTGGTTTCCATAAGCCGAAGGCTGAAAGCACTGGGGTAAGAAGGACTCTGATGTGCCCCCCAGTGGGTGACTGCTCATCTTACACATTTCAGCTGGTCAAAGGCCTTCTCTGTAGTCTAGATGACCATCAGCTGCTCCTCCCTAGAGGTCTTTTAGTAGGGGTATGGCCACATGGTCAGGTTTCCAGATGCTGTTTAGGTACCGGAAACTAGAAGTCCTATCTGTAAGGAACATCTCAAGGCTACAAGTTCCATTAGTAACGGATGAAATTGCCTTTGCGGTGGGGCTGGGGTGTCATTTGTTGCATTGACTGTGGGCAAATAACATAGAAAGGGCTGAAATGGTGACTTATGACACCAGCCGCACTGTAGTAATTGCAGGTGAAAAGCAGGGACCACCAGAAAATGTGCAAAATCGACCGTAGTAAAGGCTGTAATGTTCCACTCATAAAGGCGGAACAACTAACCACTGGCAAATTTATGTTGAGCCTTATTGCTTAAGGTTCCTTGGCTTAGAATTAATTGGAGAGTCGCCGGTAAATTTTATTCTTATTCACTCAAACTCTAACAGGTAAATGGTGGACATCGCCATGGCTGAAAGTATAAAAGCAAACCCAACCCAATCCAGATAATGAGTAAATATAATAGTGCCATGCTCACTATAGAAAATGTACTAGTGCTAACGTGACGCGCCTGCGCTGGGATGTGCTGACTGACCCACGTTTCTTTCCTTGCAATCTGTGTTGGGGGTGTGGCAGTCTCCATTAGACGCGCGCTGCTGACTACCCTGTCCACCCCCACAGTATTTAGTGTAGATTCCTGTCAGATCGCCTTGACGCTGGCAATTGTATTTTCCAAGAATCTCACATTTGTAACGCAGCATTAGCACATTTTCTATAGAGAGTGCGGCACGATTGTATTCACTTTATTATTTGTGGTTGCGCAGCACTGATGCATTGTGTGTTTTAACAATTAAAAACTAAATTGGGAAAAACACTTCCAAGAAAGCAGGTGGGAAGCAAAATTAATTGGGAGTTGAGCTTGAGCGAATCGACATCCGTATCATAGATCTGAAGTTGATTTGTTTAAAAACTTTGACATTAATGCCGCTTCCGTCCAGCAATAAAATATATTGGCTCTTCATCTCGCCTGAAGTTGAGCAAGACTTTGGGGAATTACTACTGTATTCATATCTGCGTATTTAAAAAAGGAATCCAAAATGGGCTTTGGTACAGTTACCATCCAGTGCCGAAACTGACTTCGGATTCCTATTTTAAATTAGTTTTTAAATTCACAGATCTGAATACAGTAGTAATTCGCCCAAGTTTTGCACAACTTCGAGTGAGACAAAGATTGGCTCCACGGAGCCAATACATTGTAGTGCTGTACGGGCAGCATTAACATCAATGTTTTTGAACAAATCGACTTCAGATCTATAATCCTAAGGAGGATTCGCTCAAGCCTAGTGGCAGTGATAGGTCAGGATGGGTCATATGATCAGGAACCTGAATCCCACCAAAAAACAAAGTGATCAAACGCAGCATAAAGCTTCATGCACATGGCCGTTGTCCGGTCATGGCCAAATTGCGGCCCACAAACAGCGGGTCTGCAATACACGGACACCGGCCGTGTGCACCCAGCATCACGGATGCGGACCCATTTACTTGCAAAATTTCCTTATTACGTGAACCAAACCTGTGACTTTTTCATTGCTTAAATAGGCTTCATAATGTCTGTAAATGACAAAGTGACAACAGGCAGGGTAGTGGAAAATAAAGATCTGCAAGTGAGAATGTGGGAGCCGGTGCTAACGCAGTCGCCACCAGCTGTCTGGCCAGTAGTAGCAGCAGGCCACAACTCTCCCTGGCTTCTATTAAACGACATATTATCATTGAGGAGAAAGAGGATGAGATTGTGGATTGAATGTTTTATTTGTAATCCCGGTCACAGCAGGATAATGATGTTACGTATGAGTCTGATGCCAGAGGTCACAGCATTACTCCTCCTTGCAGCCCCAGGGAAGGCTTTCATTTACATAGAAACATAGAATGTGTCGGCAGATAAGAACCATTTGGCCCCTCTAGTCTGCCCAATATACTGAATACTGTGACTAGCCCCCGGCCCTATCTTATATGAAGGATGGCCTTATGCCCAATATACTGAATACTATGACTAGCCCCCGGCCCTATCTTATATGAAGGATGGCCTTATGCCCAATATACTGAATACTATGACTAGCCCCCGGCCCTATCTTATATGAAGGATGGCCTTATGCCCAATATACTGAATACTATGACTAGCCCCTGGCCCTATCTTATATGAAGGATGGCCTTATGCCAATATACTGAATACTATGAATAGCCCCCGGCCCTATCTTATATGAAGGATGGCCTTATGCCCAATATACTGAATACTATGACTAGCCCCCGGCCCTATCTTATATGAAGGATGGCCTTATGCCCAATATGCTGAATACTATGGATAGCCCCAGGCCCTATCTTATATGAAGGATGGCCTTATGCCCAATATACTGAATACTATGACTAGTCCCCGGCCCTATCTTATATGAAGGATGGCCTTATGCCCAATATACTGAATGCTATGACTAGCCCCGGCCCTATCTTATATGAAGGATGGCCTTATGCCCAATATACTGAATACTATGAATAGCCCCGGCCCTATCTTATATGAAGGATGGCCTTATGCCCAATATACTGAATCCTATGAATAGCCCCCGACCCTATCTTATATGAAGGATGGCCTTATGCCCAATATACTGAATACTATGACTAGCCCCCGGCCCTATCTTATATGAAGGATGGCCTTATGCCCAATATACTGAATACTATGAATAGCCCCAGGCCCTATCTTATATGAAGGATGGCCTTATGCCCAATATACTGAATACTATGACTAGTCCCCGGCCCTATCTTATATGAAGGATGGCCTTATGCCCAATATACTGAGTGCTATGACTATCCCCCGGCCCTATCTTATATGAAGGATGGCCTTATGCCAATATACTGAATACTATGACTAGCCCCCGGCCCTATCTTATATGAAGGATGGCCTTATGCCCAATATGCTGAATACTATGACTAGCCCCCGGCCCTATCTTATATGAAGGATGGCCTTATGCCCAATATGCTGAATACTATGAATAGCCCCCGGCCCTATCTTATATGAAGGATGGCCTTATGCCAATATACTGAATACTATGACTAGCCCCCGGCCCTATCTTATATGAAGGATGGCCTTATGCCCAATATGCTGAATACTATGGATAGCCCCAGGCCCTATCTTATATGAAGGATGGCCTTATGCCCAATATGCTGAATACTATGACTAGCCCCGGCCCTATCTTATATGAAGGATGGCCTTATGCCCAATATGCTGAATACTATGAATAGCCCCGGCCCTATCTTATATGAAGGATGGCCTTATGCCCAATATGCTGAATACTATGGATAGCCCCAGGCCCTATCTTATATGAAGGATGGCCTTATGCCCAATATACTGAATACTATGACTAGCCCCGGCCCTATCTTATATGAAGGATGGCCTTATGCCCAATATACTGAATACTATGACTAGCCCCGGCCCTATCTTATATGAAGGATGGCCTTATGCCCAATATGCTGAATACTATGGATAGCCCCAGGCCCTATCTTATATGAAGGATGGCCTTATGCCCAATATGCTGAATACTATGACTAGCCCCGGCCCTATCTTATATGAAGGATGGCCTTATGCCCAATATGCTGAATACTATGGATAGCCCCAGGCCCTATCTTATATGAAGGATGGCCTTATGCCCAATATGCTGAATACTATGGACTAGCCCCAGGCCCTATCTTATATGAAGGATGGCCTTATGCCCAATATACTGAATACTATGGACTAGCCCCAGGCCCTATCTTATATGAAGGATGGCCTTATGCCCAATATACTGAATACTATGACTAGCCCCGGCCCTATCTTATATGAAGGATGGCCTTATGCCCAATATACTGAATACTATGACTAGCCCCGGCCCTATCTTATATGAAGGATGGCCTTATGCCCAATATACTGAATACTATGACTAGCCCCCGGCCCTATCTTATATGAAGGATGGCCTTATGCCCAATATACTGAATACTATGACTAGCCCCGGCCCTATCTTATATGAAGGATGGCCTTATGCCCAATATACTGAATACTATGACTAGCCCCGGCCCTATCTTATATGAAGGATGGCCTTATGCCCAATATACTGAATACTATGAATAGCCCCGGCCCTATCTTATATGAAGGATGGCCTTATGCCCAATATACTGAATACTATGACTAGCCCCGGCCCTATCTTATATGAAGGATGGCCTTATGCCCAATATACTGAATACTATGAATAGCCCCCGGCCCTATCTTATATGAAGGATGGCCTTATGCCCAATATACTGAATACTATGACTAGCCCCGGCCCTATCTTATATGAAGGATGGCCTTATGCCCAATATACTGAATACTATGAATAGCCCCGGCCCTATCTTATATGAAGGATGGCCTTATGCCCAATATACTGAATACTATGAATAGCCCCCGGCCCTATCTTATATGAAGGATGGCCTTATGCCCAATATGCTGAATACTATGGATAGCCCCAGGCCCTATCTTATATGAAGGATGGCCTTATGCCCAATATACTGAATCCTATGACTAGCCCTCGGCCCTATCTTATATGAAGGATGGCCTTATGCCCAATATACTGAGTGCTATGACTAGCCCCCGGCCCTATCTTATATGAAGGACGGCCTTATGCCCAATATACTGAATCCTATGAGTAGCCCCCGGCCCTATCTTATATGAAGGATGGCCTTATGCCCAATATACTGAATACTATGACTATCCCCCGGCCCTATCTTATATGAAGGATGGCCTTATGCCCAATATACTGAATACTATGAGTAGCCCCCGGCCCTATCTTATATGAAGGATGGCCTTATGCCCAATATACTGAGTGCTATGAATAGCCCCTGCCCTATCTTATATGAAGGATGGCCTTATGCCCAATATACTGAGTGCTATGACTAGCCCCCGGCCCTATCTTATATGAAGGATGGCCTTATGCCCAATATACTAAATCCTATGACTAGCCCCCGGCCCTATCTTATATGAAGGATGGCTTTATGCCCAATATACTGAATACTATGAATAGCCCCCGGCCCTATCTTATATGAAGGATGGCCTTATGCCTATCCCATGCATGCTTAAACTCCTTCACTGTATTTGCAGCTACCACTTCTGCAGGAAGGCTATTCCATGCGTCCACTACTCTCTCAGTAAAGTAATTCTTCCTGATGTTACTTTTAAACCTTTGCCCCTCTAATTTAATACTATGTCCTCTTGTAGCAGTTTGTCTTCTTTTAAATATTCTCTCCTCTTTTACTGTGATGATTCCCTTTATGTATTTCTATCACATCCCCTCTGTCTCTTCTTACTTCCAAGCTATACATGTTAAGGTCCTTTAACCTTTCCTAGTAAGTTTTGTCCTGCAGTCCATGTACTAGTTTAGTAGCTCTTCCCTGAATATCCTTCTGCAGATCTGGTCTCCAGTCCTGCACACAATACTCCCAATGAGGTCTCCCTAGTGCTCTGTAGAGCGGCACGAGCACCTCCCTACTGTTAATGCCTCTCCCTATACACCCAAGCACTCTGCTGGCATTACCTGCTGCTCTATGACATTGTCTGCCCACCTTTAGGTCGTCTGATATAATGACCCCTAAATCCCTTTCCTCAGATACTGAGGTTAGTCCTGTATCACTGATTTTATATTCTGCTCTTGGGTTTTTACGCCCCAGGTGCATTATCTTGCACTTATCGACATTACATTTTAGTTGCCAGATTTTTGACCATTCCTCTAGTTTTCCTAACTCCTTTTCCATTTGGTGTATCCCTCCAGGAACATCAACCCTGATACAAATCTTTGTGTCATCAGCAAAAAGACCCACCTTACCATTGAGGCCTTCTGCAATGTCGCTGATAAAGATATTAAACAGTATGGGTCCCAGAACAGATCCCTGAGGTCCCCACTGGTAACAATACCATGGTCTGAATATACTCCATTGACTACAACCCTCTGACATCATCTCTGACATCACTGCCCTGTTCTAGAAAGGCATCAAGAAGAGCCAACAACACCACATGAGTATCTTCTATAGCACAAGATAGTCCTCATGTTGCTGAGTTATGTGAGAACAGTCAGCATTAGGACTGCCATGAGGAGAAAGATTAGGCTTAGGTGGGGGACCTGATGACTGAAATGCATAACTTTGTTGGTGGCTGTAGTAGTTGCACTTGTAGAAATATTGGTGGCCTTGTGGGCACTGGTAATCATGGGGGTAGTGGCACTTTGGCAAATACAGAGGGTGGGCAAGAAGCCCAAGCAGAGTGGTGGGGAGGATGACAATCATGGTGATTGCGTTGGATGGGACCTTGGAAGGGGATCAGGTTGATGAGGAGGTGGTATCATCAGATGAGGTGGGTGGTGGAAGTGGCAAGAGCAGAGCCAACCTATGCCCAAAACATAAAAAAACTGCCAGTGCTAGATCTGCTTTGACTGTGGTTAGCTTGGGAACAAGTGATTCATCATGTTGCCACTGATCCATATAAGACCAGCAAACCACTATATATTAGGAAACTGATGGCATGTGACTCAACCTCATTGGGAGGAACCTAGCCACCATTATTTCCCGAGAAGAAGCCTGCCTTTCCTTCTACTCCCATAGTGGTGAACGTGGGCTGTTCCTTGTTGCCGTGCAGAGACGTACACTCCACTATGGACTATGGCTGCAGTAAACGATTATTTTAGTAATCGAGTATTCTACCGATTATTATTTACGATTAATCAAGTACTCTAATAAGAAAAAATAAATTTAATAGACTGTTTTGCTTTATAAAAACTCATTAGACCCTTGCCATTAGGCCCCAACATCCTTCATTCCCCCCTGTGCAATCAGGCCAAGTGCATCAGCTCCACCACCCCCCCCCCCAGTGCCATCAGCTCCACTCCACCTGTGCCATCAGCTCTGTTCCCCCAGTGCCATCAGCTCCACCTCACCCTATGCCATCAGCTCCATCCCCCCCAGTGCCATCAGCTCCACTCCACCTGTGCCTTCAGCTCCGCCCCACCCAGTGCCTTCAGCTCCGCCCCACCCAGTGCCATCAGCTCCATCCCCCCCAGTGCCATCAGCTCCACTCCACCTGTGCTTTCAGCTCCGCCCCACCCTATACCATCAGCTCCATCCCCCCCAGTGCCATCAGGCCAAGTGCATCAGCTCCACCACCCCACCCCACCCCAGTGCCATCAGCTCCACTCCACCTGTGCCATCAGCTCTGTTCCCCAGTGCCATCAGCTCCGCCTCACCCTATGCCATCAGCTCCATCCCCCCCAGTGCCATCAGCTCCACTCCACCTGTGCCTTCAGCTCCGCCCCACCCAGTGCCTTCAGCTCCGCCCCACCCAGTGCCTTCAGCTCCGCCCCACCCAGTGCCATCAGCTCCATCCCCCAGTGCCATCAGCTCCACTCCACCTGTGCTTCAGCTCCGCCCCACCCTATACCATCAGCTCCATCCCCCCCAGTGCCATCAGGCCAAGTGCATCAGCTCCACCACCCCACCCCCCCAGTGCCATCAGCTCCACTCCACCTGTGCCATCAGCTCTGTTCCCCCAGTGCCATCAGCTCCGCCTCACCCTATGCCATCAGCTCCATCCCCCCCAGTGCCATCAGCTCCACTCCACCTGTGCCTTCAACTCCGCCCCACCCAGTGCCTTCAGCTCCGCCCCACCCAGTGCCATCAGCTCCATCCCCCCCAGTGCCATCAGCTCCACCCCCCCCCAGTGCCATCAGCTCCACTCCACCTGTGCTATCAGCTCCGCCCCACCCTATACCATCAGCTCCATCCCCCCCAGTGCCATCAGCTCCATCCCCCAGTGCCATCAGCTCCACTCCACCTGTGCCATCAGCTCCGCCCCACCCTATGCCATCAGCTCCATCCCCCAGTGCCATCAGCTCCACTCCACCTGTGCCATCAGCTCCGCCCCACCCTATGCCATCAGCTCCATCCCCCCCCAGTGCCATCAGCTCCACTCCACCTGTGCAATCAGCCCCGTTCCTTCAGCTCCGCCCCACCCAGTGCCATCAGCTCCGCCCCACCCAGTGCCATCAGCTCCGCCCCACCCAGTGCCATCAGCTCCACTCCCCCAGTGCCATCAGCTCTGTTCCCTCAGTGCCTTCAGCTCTCCCCCCCACCCCAGTGCCTTCAGCTCTGTTCCCCCAGTGCCTTCAGCTCCTGTCCCCCAGTGCCTTCAGCTCCTGTCCCCCAGTGCCTTCAGCTCCTGTCCCCCAGTGCCTTCAGCTCCTGTCCCCCAGTGCCTTCAGCTCCTGTCCCCCAGTGCCTTCAGCTCCTGTCCCCCAGTGCCTTCAGCTCCTGTCCCCCAGTGCCTTCAGCTCCTGTCCCCCAGTGCCTTCAGCTCCTGTCCCCCAGTGCCATCAGCTCCAAAGCCCCAGAGCCATCAGCTCCATTCCTCCTCCCCCCCTCCCCAGTGCCATCAGCTCCACTATCCCCCAGTGCCATCAGCTCTGTTCCCTCAGTGCCTTCAGCTCTCCCCCCCACCCCAGTGTCTTCAGCTCTGTTCCCCCAGTGCCTTCAGCTCTCCCCCCACCCCAGTGCCTTCAGCTCCTGTCCCCCAGTGCCTTCAGCTCCTGTCCCCCAGTGCCATCAGCTCCAAAGCCCCAGAGCCATCAGCTCCATTCCTCCCCCTCCCCAGTGCCATCAGATCCACTATCCCCCAGTGCCATCAGCTCTGTTCTCCCAGTACCTTCAGTTCTTCCCCCACCCCAGTGCCATCAGCTCCGTTCCCCCAGAGCCATCAGCTGCCCCCCGATCCGTACAGGCAAACCTTGCGCCTCTTCCTGTATTTTTATTCACACTGTTTACCAATCACCACAAATATGTTCACTATATTGTACGGGTTATTACCACAGATACCCAATACTGTTTTGTGATATTTACTAAACAAAAAGTATGAAATATCACGGAACAGTATCTGGTGTCCCGATAATTAAAAGCTGTACAATATAGTGGACATATTTAGAGATAAGCGAATTTCGTATTTTGAAATTCGTTCACGCTTCGTTTACCGGTAAAAGGATAACTACCCATAACTGAAACGGGCCGGATCCGTTTTGCAGCCCATAATCTTCTATTATGACTAAAAGAATAACGGATAGTCCGCTATGCATTCCGTCATAGAATTGCATTATGGTCCATGGTAACGGAATCCATAACTCAATTCACCTTTTACCAACAAAGAAGTGTGAACGCATTTCATGACCTGAAATTCGCTCATCTCCAGACATATTATTTATAGTACTAGGGCTGGGCGATTATGACACTATAATGAAAGTGGGGGAACGCCCACATACACCTATAGATCTCACTTATAGACCTGGGCGGTTTCATTACAGGACACATCTTAGAGGAAGAAGTAAGAAGTGTAATGAACATTAATGAATGTGTAAGGAAATGCAAACACAACCTCTGATCATCTGAGGGACTTAAATCAGTAAGTCCCAGGGTGTCAGTACCTATCGGGAGAGGGTGACAGGGTGAAAGTACCTACTGTGTGTGTGGGGGGAGGTCCTGTCAGGGTGCGAGTCTATTGGCACCGAGCAGGGGGCTGTCGGGGTCGTCTCGCACCAGGCAGGGGGCGTCAGGGTTGGCTAGCATCGGGCAGGGGGTGTCAGGACTGACTGGCATAGGGCAGGGGATGTCAGGACTCGTATCAGGGAGCGATTGTCACGACAGTTACCGTGGTGCTGCTGGGCATCATTAGCATTGAACTCCATGATGTGTTCTGGCAGCCGCTGGTGCTCCTGCTGCTCCATATGCTGCCCATGGAGGTTGTTATGCAGGATGTCGGGTGGGTGCTCATCCTCTCCTGCAGAGCGATGGGCTATAGCCTATAACACCTGAAACCGGGCTCTGTCACATCGCACTCTGGTGGCTACCCCCCTGCGTGGGTCACCAGGGAACTGCTGAGTGCCTCCTTTCCAGCAGGGGCGCCGCCGACATTCCATCGTTCAGCACTGCTCTTGGTCTTACGTCACACAGCGCGTCAGGTCACGGCGTGCGTACGTCAGGAGGTCAGTGCAGCACGGGACCATTGACGTGCTGTGGAGTGTCCGGAGGCCCGTTGCTGGAAAGGATAGTATTGTAAGTGCAGCGCGAGACCGGGGAGCAGGAGTAATAGCGCTCCCGCTCCGTTGTCACGTGACACAAACAAATCCTCGATGCAAAAAATGACACCTTCACATTTTTATCAGTCTGGTTCCCACACTAGGCACTTGTGCACTATCCTCCAGTCCCCAACAAAAACAGAGCAGAAGGTTGCCTCCACTGCCCCTCCCTCCATTTGTGTGAACTGATGATCCTGGGCGAGAGCCACACAGCGGATCACGTGCTAAAGTGCATCAAGCAACAAATTGCCTGCTGTATGTCTCCCTGCCAGCTACAAATGGGCAGGAAGATTGTGGCTGCTCTGCATTTGGGAGAAGTAACACATGTTCCGTGCTTCACGGTCTAGGGTTGGGCGATATCAAAAATATTGCCACGATAACGATATTAAGAAATTTATCGCGATAACGATATATATCACGATAAATGCCCATTTAGAAGAAAAAAACACTTGGAGACATTATACTGTATGGGGGCCACCAGGAGACGTTATACTGTATGGGGGCCACCAGGAGACGTTATACTGTATGGGGGCCACAAGGAGACGTTATACTGTATGGGGGGCGGCCACAAGGAGACGTTATACTGTATGAGGGCAGCGCAAGGAGACGTTATACTGTATGGGGGCAGCTACAAGGAGACGTTATACTGTATGGGGGCCACAAGGAGACGTTATACTGTATGGGGGCCACAAGGAGACGTTATACTGTATGGGGGCCACAAGGAGACGTTATACTGTATGGGGGCAGCCACAAGGAGACGTTATACTGTATGAGGGCAGCGCAAGGAGACTTTATACTGTATGGGGGCAGATGTAAGGAGACGTTATACTGTATGGGGGCAGCCACAAGGAGACGTTATACTGTATGGGGGGCAGCCACAAGAAGACGTTATACTGTATGGGGCAGCTACAAGGAGACGTTATACTGTATGGGGCAGTTACAAGGAGACGTTATACTGTATGGGGGTAGCCACAAGGAGACGTTATACTATATGGGGGCAGCCACAAGGAGACGTTATACTGTATGGGGGCAGCCACAAGGAGACGTTATACTGTATGAGGGCAGCTACAAGGAGACTTTATACTGTATGGGGGCCACAAGGAGACGTTATACTGTATGGGGGCAGCTACAAGGAGACGTTATACTGTATGGGGCAGCCACAAGGAGACGTTATACTGTATGAGGGCAGCTACAAGGAGACTTTATACTGTATGGGGGCCACAAGGAGACGTTATACTGTATGGGGGCAGCCACAAGGAGACGTTATACTGTATGGGGGCAGCAACAAGGAGACGTTATACTGTATGGGGGCAGCCACAAGGAGACGTTATACTGTATGGGGGCAGCCACAAGGAGACGTTATACTGTATGGGGCAGCCACAAGGAGACGTTATACTGTATGGGGGCAGCCACAAGGAGACGTTATACTGTAGGGGGGCAGCCACAAGGAGACGTTATACTGTATGGGGGCAGCGCAAGGAGACGTTATACTGTATGAGGGCCACAAGGAGACATTATACTGTATAGAGGCCACAAGGAGACGTTATACTGTATGAGGGCAGCGCAAGGAGACGTTATACTGTATGAGGGCCACAAGGAGACGTTATACTGTATGGGGCAGCCACAAGGAGACGTTATACTGTATGGGGGCAGCCACAAGGAGACGTTATACTGTAGGGGGGCAGCCACAAGGAGACGTTATACTGTATGGGGGCAGCGCAAGGAGACGTTATACTGTATGAGGGCCACAAGGAGACATTATACTGTATAGAGGCCACAAGGAGACGTTATACTGTATGAGGGCAGCGCAAGGAGACGTTATACTGTATGGGGGCAGCCACAAGGAGACGTTATACTGTATGGGAGCAGCCACAAGGAGACGTTATACTGTATGGGGGCAGCCACAAGGAGACGTTATACTGTATGGGGGCAGCGCAAGGAGACGTTATACTGTATGAGGGCCACAAGGAGACAATATACTGTATAGAGGCCACAAGGAGACGTTATACTGTATGGGGGCAGCGCAAGGAGACGTTATACTGTATGAGGGCCACAAGGAGACAATATACTGTATAGAGGCCACAAGGAGACGTTATACTGTATGGGGGCAGCGCAAGGAGACGTTATACTGTAAGGGGCACGGGGGCAGCCGCAAGGAGACGTTATACTGAATGGGGGCAGCCGCAAGGAGATGTTATACTGTATGATGCACTGTTATGGGGGGGCACTGTGGCTGACGCACTGTTATGGGGGGCACTGTGGCTGACACATATATAGCATCTTATGCTATATATGTGTCATCCACAAATCCCCCATAACAATGTCAGCCACAGACCCCCAACACTGTAATCTCTTTAGAAGTAGCCCGACCTTATTAACTATTGTTGCGCAGGCTCCTGGGCAGCTCTCTGCTCCTCCATGCGCCGTCTGCTCCTTCATTCATAAAGTGGGCGGAGCATGGAGGAACAGAGATTAACTACATAAATACTGGATCAGAGCTGCGGGGCCGGTGCAGTGTTACTCTGCAGTAATACACCGGCCCCGCAGCTCTGATCCAGTATTTATGTAGTTAATCTCTGTAGTAAGTAGCCCGACCTTATTAACTATTGTTGCGCAGGCTCCTGGGCAGCTCTCTGTTCCTCCATGCTCCGCCTCTCTGCTCCGCCCACTTTATGAATGAAGGGGCAGACGGAGCATGGAGGAGCAGAGAGCTGCCCGGGGAGCCTGAGCAACAATAGTTATTAAGGTCGGGCTACTTCTACAGAGATTAACTACATAAATACTGGATAAGAGCTGTGGGGCCGGTGTATTACTGCAGAGTAACACTGCACCGGCCCCGCAGCTCTTATCCAGTATTTATGTAGTTAATCTCTGTAGAAGTAGTCGGACCTTAATAACTATTGTTGCGCAGGCTCCCGGGCAGCTCTCTGCTCCGCCCACTTTATGAATGAAGGGGCAGACGGCGCATGGAGTAGCAGAGAGCTGCCCGGGGAGCCTGCGCAACAATAGTTATTGTTCCGTTCTGTGGCCCAGCAAAAAAAATAGAGCATGTCCTATTCTTGTCCGTTTTGCGGACAAGAATAGGCATTTCTACAATGGGCCGCGTTCCGTTCCGCAATTCGCGGAGCAGCTTCCATGTTTTGCGGATCAGCAGTTTGCGGACCGCAAAACACATCCGGTCGTGTGCATGAGGTCTTAAGATGAGGGCTGGCTTCCACATGGCAGTGTTGCCCCATGGGTTATTGAGTGTCAGTTGGGTATCTGTTCCTTTCCTGTGTTGATTTGAGCTCCAGGTCCTAGTATTGCATCAGGTCTCAGTTTATTTGATAAATCTGGATGCTGAGTGCAGGGCAGAATCCTGAACTTTCACATTGTTATATAAGGCTCCATAAAGCTGGACTTGCACATGCAGTTTTTGTAGCAGATTTTTGTGACAAAGTTGTAGATAGATTACAGAAAATGGGAAATATAAAGCAAGGACTTTTGCTCGCCTTCACATTGCATCAACTTCTAGCTTTGGCTCAAATAACTGATCTTTAGGCCTTATTCACACGTCCGTAGTGTTTTGCGGATCCGCAACACGCCTTGCCACCAGCCCTATAGAGATGCCTATACTTGTCCGCAATTGCCGGCAAGAATAGGACATGCTCTATATTTTTGCTGAGCCGCCGTCCGGAAGATCGGCGGCGCGTTATGCGGATGCGGAGAGTACAGTGTGTGCTCTCAACATCCATCACGTCCCCATTCAAAATGAATGGGTCCGCACCTGTTCCGCAAGTTTGCGGAACAGGTGCGGACGTGTGAATTAGGCCTTAAACTGTAGCAAAGACGGATGTGTATTTCCAGCCTCAAGGATGTCAGAAACTTCTCTTCTTTCTGAAAGAAAATCACAAAACAAATTATTCCATCAAAAGTATTAATGTGCAGTGAATATTGAATTTCAAGAGAAATATTCTCACAATATACACGCCTTAAAATATTGTTTTGGCTTTTTCATGTATATGATCTTTTCCTGATTGGTAGCATCTCCTGCTGTTTCTCCTTCTGGTCCAGATTCTCCTGCAGTCACTTGTGGACGGACATGCTCATTAGTTTCCCTCTTCCCTTCCCCTCCACTCAGTGATCACATAGAGAAGCAGCTGAAGTGTCCCAGGCATCTTACTGTTAAATTCTTAGATGTATATAGCGGTATCTAAGACAGTCGAGAAGGAAATTGGATCTGGGGCCATTGCATGCCGTAGTTCCTTATAGTAGTGGAATCGCTGTGGTTGTGTGTGAGGGACAGTTTTCTATGCAGGGGTGGAAGCATTTAAAAGCTACCTGCAGTGCACTCTCGTGGTTGCACATGCTTGATGATCTGCTGCCCACCCACAGAAAGGAGAGCGAAATCCTCCAGGTAATGTGTTTAAAAAAAGAAAAAATTGGTAATTACAGTGAAGAGCAGTTTAACAGATGTCTATTACTCCAGAATTTTTTTTAATAATTGTCGTCATAACCTCTTTAATTTTTAATCCTTACAGAAAATCCCAATATGAAAGTCATGTTACTGCTAAACTATAAAGCAGAAGATGAAGATATTGTGCAGCTCTCTTCAGAAGAAAACCTCAGTACCTTTAATGTATATCCAGGACCTCACAGTACAGATCTATCACATATTTCCTCTAATCGTGAGGAATCTTCTGACCATTCACAGATTGTTACCACAAGTACCAGGCAGAATGTGGGTGAAAGTTTTCGATGTGGAAAACGGTATTCATACAGCTCAGGCATTTCAGCGCACGGTATTCACACTGGGGAGAAACTATATTCATGTTCACGGTGTGGGAAACGTTTTACAGATCAATCAAATCTTATTACCTATGATGGGCTTGTCACAGGAGAGACGCTATATTCGTGTTTGGAATGTGTGAAGAGTGTTATGCTGGAATCAGATCTTGCCAAACATGACACAATTCACACAGGAGAGAAGCCATTTGTATGTTATGAGTGTGGGAAATGTTTTGCTTCTAAATTTAAACTTGGGGACCATCAGAGAATTCACACAGGGCAGAAACCATATCCATGTCCAGAATGTGGGAAATGTTTTATTGTCAAATCAGATCTTGTTATACATCAGAGAATTCACACAGGGGAGAAGCCATATGCATGTTCAGCATGTGGGAAATGTTTTATTACTAAAGCCAAAGTCAAAGATCATCAGAGAATTCACACAGGAGAGAAGCCATTTTCATGTTCAGAATGCGGAAAATGTTTCACAAATAAATCAAATCTTGTTAAGCACAAGCGAATCCACACAGGGGAGAAGCCATACTCATGTTCACTATGTGGAAAATGTTTTATTACTAATGCTAAACTTGGGGATCACCAAAGAATTCACACAGGAGAGAAGCCGTATTCATGTACAGAGTGTGGTAAATGCTTTATATATAAATCTAATCTTATTACACATGAAAGAATTCACACAGGAGAGAGGCCATATCCATGTTCAGAATGTGGTAAATGCTTTGTTAATAAATCTAATCTTGTCACACATGAGAGAGTTCACAGAGGGGAGAAGCCATACTCGTGTACAGAGTGCGGGAAATCTTATACAAAAAAATCAAATCTTGTTAAACATGAAAGAACCCACACAGGAGATAAGCCGTATTCATGTTCAGAGTGTGGGGAATGCTTTATAAATAGATCACATCTTGCAGTACATGAGAGCATTCACACAGGGTAGATGTTGTATTAAATTTTATTTCCTTCTCATTTTCCAAAAAACATTATCGGTGAATTCGCCCAAAAACCTTTTTCATTTTTTGTGATATGTGAAATGCTTTGAGAAAGAAAACTTTGTTAACCTTCAGGTTCTTCACAGCCATTAAATGACCCTAAGGCTTTGACTTCTAATGTTAATCTGCTTTCCCTTCGTTCTAACTGCAGCACAACAATGGGGTTTTTCTGCCCGTGAGTACTGGTAGAAGAGAAAGAATGTGTAATTAAAGGGATTCTGTCACCAGGTTTGACCCATGTCAGCTAAACATATGCTAACGCTCAGGGTCTCATCAGGATTCCTAATGTGGGCTCATCAATGCCATCAGTAGCTTTATTTTTTGCCAAAAATAGGTTTTACTAACCTGTCAATCAAAGAAATAAGGTGCCCAAAGGGAGGTCCAGGGATGCAGGGTGCCCGCCGCACCCTGTGCGCACGCGCGGACTTCCTGGATCGGCTTCTTCAAGCGAAGTGCGCATGCTCCCTGTGCGCACGCGCCAGATCTTACAGCAGGGAGAGGCGGCACAGAAGAGTAGGAGGCGGCGCTGGGCACGAACAGCGATGGGTGCGGCCGGTCACCCTGCATCCCTGGACCTCCCCTTGGGCACCTTATTTCTTTGATTGACAGGTTAGTCAAACCTGTTTTTTGCCAAAATAAAGCTACTGATCGCATTGATGAGCCCACATTAGGAATCCTGATGAGACCCTGAGCGTCAGCATATGTTTAGCTGACAGGGGTCAAACCTGGTGACAGAATCCCTTTAAATGAATCACTAATTAGAGCTTCTTGGCCTATATAGGGGCATCTAGCCCCTCTGTGTTTATTATAAAGGTGTAACCTACTTAGTGTGGGAAACTTGTGCTACTATTAGGACTAAGGGAAAGCGTTTTAACATTAGAAAGCCGTTCTTTCCTTATGTCCTAACCAGCAGCACTATAATGGGATTTACCAAGTAGTTATCCAGTAAGGAGGGACCTCTTGCATGAAGGAATTCGATTGACCGCTTATTTTTTTTTGTGGGACAAGATGCATTTTTTTTAATATACCATGTCTTGTTTTGTAAAACGGGGGAATTGGTTAGGGAAAATTGAAATAAAACCCCCACAATTATGCTAAGGTTTTTGGGGTTTTTACATTCCGCCATTAGCTATGCTCTAAAAATAACATTGTCCTTATTCTGTGGCTCAATGGTATTACGGTGATGCCAAACTTGGATTTTTTTTTTATTTATTTTTAACTACAAATAAAAAGCCTTTGAAAAAGGGGCTTGTTTTTTGTGGGGCGAGCTGTAGTAAATATTGGCACCAATTTTGGTATATGTACAACTTTTTTATCACTTTTTTTGGGGGGGGAAAGGTGATTAAAAAAGTGGCTAATCGTGTGTTGTTTTTTCCCGTTTCGGCATTCACTGCGTAGGAAGATTTTTAAATATTTTAATAGTTCAGACATTTTCAAAAGGTTGTGATACCTGATTTTTTTTTTTTGTTTATATATTTTTATATTGTATGAGCGGTCTTCAATAAGTTATCTACCTGAATATGAAAACAAAATTTTCTATGTAATCCCCCTTGACTTGAACAGACTTATTCCACTTCGCCTCCAGTGATCGAATGGAAACTTCTTGCTGCGGCAGGAACCCTTTTACCGCCTCTTTGACTGCATTATCATCAGGAAATCGTTGCTCATGCAGAAATTTGTTCAGGTTCTGAAAGAGAAAGTAATCATTTGGAGCCAGGTCTGGACAGTAGAGTGGATGGTTAAGCTCCATGAAACCGCATTCCCTGATAGCAGCTTGTTGGGACGCAGCATCACACCTGCCGACAACTTCCCACAATGTTTCTTTGATTTGCCTAACGTAATGCCTTCATTGTAGAAGCATTGGTGTCTCCAGATATTGTTGTCTTGCGTGGCATGAATTTTTGTAATAAAATGCCTTCTGTATCCCAAAATACTGTTGCCATGATCTTTCAGGCTGACTGCTGCACACACAATTTTTTTGGAGTTGGTTCCATTGTGTAGACTCTAGCTTGGTCTCAGGATCATGGTGGTGGACCCATGTTTCATCACCCAAAATAATTCAAGAATAGAAGTCTCCTGGATTTTCTCTAAGCATGTCTAAATTGCTGGCGAACAGTTTTTTTGACATTTGCTTAGATGTCAACATTCGTGGCACCCATCGTGAACTGACCTTTGATATCATCAAAAACATTATGAATGATACTTGAAGCTATGCCAGTTGAAATGCCTAATTCAGCTGTGTAACACTGACTGACCCGATGATCTTCCAAAATCATGGCCTGCACTTTATGGCACATTTCCTCCAAGATGCTTGGACAGGTGGTCCTGAACCGTAGTTATATTCAATTGATTCCCTACTGCATTTAAGCTGTGGCCCAAAACTTTACTAGGTAGTAGGAAGGTGCATCATCACCATATACAGCAATCATTCTTTCATTGATTTCTTTAGGATTCTTTTCTTCCTTTGTAAGACATCAAATCACAGAGTGAAGCTCCAAATCGCACTCTTTATTTGTAGACCCACACTGTACTGCACTTGCCATCCTGTCACTTCCAGTGCTCAGCAGACTGAACTGCTGCTCTGTGTGTTGCATGTCCAGACATGTCTCAACCTGCACAGACAAGCTCCGGGTTCACACTTGCGTTAAAGTCCTCAGTGATCAGTTTTATCCTAATGCATTCGGAATATAAAGCAATCCGTTAAGTATGCATCAGGATTAGTGATGAGCGAGCACCAAAGTGTTTGGGTACTCGGTCCGAACACATAGAGATATTTGTGCACTCGGCCGAGCACCTGAGTATAATGGAAGTCAATGGGAGACAACCAGGCACCCCCTGCTCCGATGAGGGGAAGGTGCCTGGTCCATTGGAAAAAGTCAGAAAGTGACAGGAACTCCACCGAAATGGATCTGGAACAGCATGGGGACCATGTCTGGGTGCATCTTGGACACTTACATACCGAAAAAATCCCGCCCCCTCAAAAAAACTGACATTTTTAGAGGTAAAATTGTTAGGAAACATTCTTTTCTGTATATTCAATTGTATATACAGTGCAAATGCTGCCAAAAATTGCAAGGAAGAAGTACTCCGATACAGCCTGTATATCACATAAAGTAGGGCCTCATTCACATGGTGCTACAATTGTTCAGGTACACTACTGCACTCATAAAGCCTATGCACTAAGTGAAAGGGCTGGCAAAAATTACAAGGAACCGGCACTCCAATACACCCTTTATTACACATAAAGGAGGGCATCATACACACCCTTGAAAAATTATCATTGATGGCCTGCTGGTGACCCTCAAAAACATTTGGAGCAAGGGCGTGCTGCTTATCCTCTAAAACATAGTTGAGGGCCTAAAGGTGAGCGGACCCTAAAAAAAATTGTAGTGAGGGCCTGAAGGGGAGCGAACCCCATAAAACATTGCAGTGATGGCCTACAGGTGAGCAGACTGTATAAAGCGTTGTAGGTGAGGGCCTGAAGCCTAGCGAACCTCATAAAACATTGCAGTGATGGCCTACAGGTGATCAGACCGTATAAAGCATTGGAGGTGAGGGACTGAACGTAAGCGAACCCCATAAAACATTGCAGTGATGGCCTACAGGTGAGCAGACGGTATAAAGCATTGGAGGTGAGGGACTGAACGTAAGCGAACCCCATGAAACATTGCAGTGATGGCCTACAGGTAAGTAGACTGTATAATGCATTGTAGGTGAGGGCCTGAAGCCTAGCGAACCTCAAAACATTGCAGTGATGGCCTACAGGTGATCAGACCGTATAAAGCATTGTAGGTGAGGGCCTGAAGTCTAGCGAACCTCAAAACATTGCAGTGATGGCCTACAGGTGATCAGACCGTATAAAGCATTGTAGGTGAGGGCCTGAAGTCTAGCGAACCTCAAAACATTGCAGTGATGGCCTACAGGTGATCAGACCGTATAAAGCATTGGAGGTGAGGAACTGATGGTGAGCGAACCCCATAAAACATTGCAGCGATGGCCTACAGGTGAGCAGACGGTATAAAGCATTGGAGGTGAGGGCCTGAAGCCTAGCGAACCTCATAAATCATTGCAGTGATGGCCTACAGGTGAGAAGACGGTATAAAGCATTGGAGGTGAGGGACTGAAGGTGAGTAAACCACATAAAACATTGCAGTGATGGCCTACAGGTGAGCAGATGGTATAAAGCATTGGAGGTGAGGGCCTGAAGCCTAGCGAACCCCATAAATCATTGCAGTGATGGCCTACAGGTGAGCAGACCATATAAAGCATTGGAGGTGAGTGCCTGAAGCCTAGTGAACCCCATAAAACATTGCAGTGATGGCCTACAGGTGAGCAGACCTTATAAAGCATTGGATGTGAGGGACTAAAGCCTAGCGAACCCCATAAAACATTGCAGTGATGAGCTACAGGTGAGCAGACGGTATAAAGCATTGAAGGTGAGGGCCCGAAGCCAAGCGAACCCTACAAAACATTGCAGTGAGGGCATATATATTTTGATTGGAAGAGAAGTTGGAGGTGGATGAGAAAACAAAAGATTCAAACAGATACCCTTTTTTTGCGGTGAAAAGGGTGCAGCTGAATTTCGTGGCTTGAGTACATAATAAAGCAGACATTTAAATTGCGTTTTTGTTCCTCATCAGCTCAGCTTTCCTCTGATTAAGTGGAGAAGTCAGGGGCAATCCAGGCCTTGTTCATTTTTATCTGAGTCAACCTGTCAGCATTGTCAGTGGACAAGCGGATACACTTATCTGTTATAATGCCACCAGCAGCACTAAATACCCGCTCAGACAATACGCTGGCGGCAGGGCAGGCCAGCACCTCCAAGGCGTAGAGCGCAAGTTCGTGCCACATGTCCAGCTTGGACACCCAGTAGTTGTAAGGCACTGAGGGATCATTTAGGATGCTGACACGGCCTGCAATGTATTCCTTCACCATCTTCCAAAACTTTCCCCTCCTTGTAGCACTAGGTAGCGATTGAGGGTGAGGTTGCTGGCAGGTGTCATGAAAGTGTCCCATGCCTTGAAAAGTGTTGCCCTGCCTCTGTTAGAACTTCTGTGTGTTCCCCTTGTCTCCCTTCCTCGGTTGCCTAAGGAAGTACAGACTCTGGTGGCCGCGTTGTCAGATGGAAAATTTTGGAGCAATCTGTCATCAAGGACCTTCTGGTATTGCACAGTTTTACTTGTTCTCTCCACCACAGGAATGAGAGGGGATCAAGAAGGGTGAACACCCAGTAATCTGTGTTACCTAAAATGCGTATAACGCGAGGATCGCGGGAAAGGCAGCCTAACGTGAAGTCAGTACGTTTAAAAATACATTTTATTATTGCTATATGTTAAAAATTGGTTCTCCACCAAAATAAACAAATCAGGCTGGTGGTGCGAGATTGGAGTCTGGAATTGGTATCAATATGTCCAGCTCAACAAGAATCACACCCACCAATAGATACTGAGGGCTGAGTGTGGGGCCAGCGTTACGTCATCAAACGCTCCCTTTCTATTTAGGCAGCGGCTTTATCTTCTTTTTCATCATAGGTGTAATGTATTTCCCCAAACCTACACTTTTATATATATATGTTTGTACTCCCTTTATACAGTCAAATCTTGTCAAGCAGTACTTTTATAACTATTACGCTAATACCTTTATAATTATACTTAGGGGACTGGCTCTATATGTCCCTCTCAAGGTTCTTATTGTCAATTCCGCTATGCGGTTCACCTTGGAACGCAATCCGGATACATCGCTAGTATAGCGATACATCACTTCCGGTTTGCGCGATGACAGCAAGGTCGGGTTGTACTATCAAACCCGTCTTGCGGTTCACCCTGGTCTCACCTTGGAACGCAATCCGGATGTATCACCATGACAGCGTTACATCACTTCCGGTAGTCGCGGTGACAATAAGATCGGGTTATTGAGGCCCCCCCCCTTTCTTACATCACTTCCGATGCATGATGTCATAGGGAGTATACCTTCTCTCCATTGGATCAGCAACTGATTAAAGTTGCGTTTATCATTGGCTGGTACGGAGGGGTGTGATTAGGGGGCGACCCTTTATTTGACTGATACAATTCTCAGCCTATGAAAATCATTCATGAAGGAGGAGTAACCAAGTGTGGGCTATTTAAATTGGGGAAGTACACCATATGTGTGAGCCACCATCTGCTCCACGCCATTGTGGACATATCGCCGTCAGAGGTCGTAAGTAATTAATTCCATACCCATAAGCTGGATGGTAGACTTGCGCTGACTCCAAGGTACTGTTATATCTTTATTTGGTACCAGTCACACAGTTGGCATTTATGTTATTTTATCTATGTTGTTGGTTCCCTGTATTACATGTCTCCTGACCCCTGATGAACCCTCACTATATCTTGAGGGGGAAACGCGTCGGGTCTCAGCGAAATATTTAGGCTGTTATTATACAGGCCAAGAGGGAATATAGTGTAAGGGATATCTAAGGACAGGCTAGCCCTAGGCACGAGGACGAGGGGCTCCTACCATTAAAGGGGTGCCCTCGGGCTGAGTAGCCATTAGGGCCAATATAGGGGAAAGCAGTTTGTATCCCTCCTGTTCCTTTTTTCAAAAATTTGGTTGCTAGGTGGTTATTCACATCTTTAGGTCCTTAGGACCGGTTTTATTTATATATATCAATAAAAGTTATATTTTAGGATTTTTTGCTCACTGTGACTTGCAATTATAACCCGCAAAATCCCCGATAATCATTTCTTCAGTGATATTGATCTGAGTGTGGGGCCCACACACAGAGTGGGATGAAACAACCAGATGACTCCAGTATACTAACACTACTACATATGAATCCCACTTATTAAAGGGCTGTCGGTGCAGTCACTGAGCAGTCTGGTTATAAATGAATCTCCCTCACTATTATATTGTCTTTTATGCCCTCAGATTAATGAGCTCGATATAAATATACATATAGGTGGCGCTTATGGCTACTACATGCCGGAGGCTCTAATATGCTGCAATCACGACATCAGAGAGGTGCAGCGCTATAATTAACTAAACACATCGCCAACTTTGTGACTGCACGCACGCCATCAGAGGTGTACAGCACAGTGGTGCATCCAAACGACAATCAATGTCCAGCTGCATACACACTATTAGAGGTGTGCAGCGCCATGTTCGTTGTACCACACACTTGCCATTAGATGTGTGGTCTTAACAGAGTAGTGTTATTTAACTGCTCCTGATGAACAACCGCAATATAGCTGTAAAGAAACGCATTGAGCGTTAACAGAGTAGTGTTCTTTAACTGCTCCTGATGAACAACCGCAATATAGCGGTAAAGAAACGCGTTGAGCGAACAAGAGCGCTCCTAACAGTGACACACAGTTATGTGAACAACGCTGAGCGCCACCTATATGTATATTTATATTGAGCCCATTAATCTGAGGGCATAAAAGACAATATAATAGTGAGGGAGATTCATTTATAACCAGACTGCTCAGTGACTGCACCGACAGCCCTTTAATCAGTGGGATTCATATGTAGTAGTGTTAGTATACTGGAGTCATCTGGTTGTTTCATCCCACTCTGTGTGTGGGCCCCACACTCAGCCCTCAGTATCTATTGGTGGATGTGATTCCTGTTGAGCTGGACATATTGATACCAATTCCAGACTCCAATCTCGCACCACCAGCCTGATTTGTTTATTTTGGTGGAGAACCAATTTTTAACATATAGCAATAATAAAATGTATTTTTAAACGTACTTTATTCAGGTAGTTAATTATTATACAGTGTATTGTACGTTCAATTCATCTATCTATTTTGAGTTAATCTCTAACATGAAGTCAGTCAGCTATGTGTGCCAGAGTACCAACGGGCAAGACTTCGATGTCAACTTCAGGATGACTCTCCATACCATCCTCCTCCTCCTCTTCTGCCCATCCACGCTGAACAGATGGAATTAAAGTTTCATGGGTACTACCCTCTGTAGCAGAGGCAAGTGTCTCCAGCTCCTCCTCCTCCTCTTCATGGCCAAATTTCACTGAGTAGACGAACTGGGGGAGGTCTGGCGATCACCCTGTGTCATCTCCTCCCCCTTACCTCGCCACATTCAAAGCATCCTCCTTAATTGTTATCAGCGATCGTTTCAGTAGACACAGCAGTGGGATGGTTACGCTGATAATAGCGTTATTGCCACTAACCATCTGTGTGGATTAATCAAAGTTTTTTAAAACCTCACAGAGGTCTGACATCAATACCCACTCCTCGCTTGTGAATAGTGGCAGTTGACTGGAAAGGTGACGACCATGTTCTAGCTGGTATTCCAGAACTGCCCTCTGCTGCTCACAAAGCCTGGCCAACATGTAGAACGTAGAGTTCCACCAAGTGCTCACGTCGCACAACAGTCGGTGAGCTGGAAGCCGCAAGCGCTGCCGCAGCGTTGACAGACTGGCTGAAACTGTGGACGACTTTTGGAAATGGGCACACAAGCGGCGCGTCTTGACTAGTAGCTCCTGCAAATTGGGGTAGGTTTTGATAAACTGCTGAACCACTAAGTTTCAGTAGTGGGCTAGGCATGGAATGTGTGTCAGATCGCCGAGCTGCAAAGCCGCCACCAAAGTTATGGCCATTGTCAGACACAACCATGCTTGTTTGTAGGTTGAGGGGTGAGAGCCACAGCTCAGTCTGGTCCCTTATACCCTGCCATAGCTCTGCGGTGGTGTGCTGTTTGTCCCCTAAGCAGATTAGCTTCAGCACGGCCTATTGACGCTTACCCACAGCAGTGCTACACTGCTTCCAGCTAGCGACTGATGGCTGACTGCTGTTGGAGGTGGAGGACGCGGTGGAGGAGGAGAAGTGGGGGTTGGAGCCAGTAACATAGCTGCTGGCGGAGACCCTGATGGACATAGGGCCCGCAATCCTGGGCGTGGGTAGCACCTGTGCCATCCCAGTGTCCGACTCACTCCCGGCCTCCACAACATTTACCCAGTGTGCGGTCCGGAGAAATGTAGCGTCCCTGGCCACCAGCACTTGTCCATGTGTCCGTTGTGAGGTGGACCTTCCCAGTAAGTGCGTTGGTCAGGGCACGGGTGATGTTCTGGGACACATGCTGGTGTAAGGCGGGCACGGCACACCGTGAAAAATAGTGTCGGCTGGGGACTGCGTACCGACATCAGGCTTCGGAAGGCCTCAGTGTCCTCAAGCCTAAATGGCAATATTTCAAGGGCCAGTGATTTTGAAAGTTGCACATTTAGTGCTATGACCTGTGGGTGGGTGGGTATTTGCGTTTGCGTTCAAATGCCTGTGTTATCGACATTTGGACGCTACACTGGCACAGGGAAGTGGATGTTGTTGGTGAAGGTTCATGCAAAGGTCCAGGTGCAGGGTGAGGGGCATCCGGGCCTGCGCCTTCGACAGGGGATTGGCCAGCAGTGAGTACAGGTGAAGTGTAGGCAGTGGTGGGACCCGCAAACGCCGAGTGTGGACCCAGGTGTTCGACCCACTTATTAGGGTGCTTGGATGCCATGTGGCGGATCATGCTGGTGGTGGTGAGGTTGCTAGTGTTCACGCCCTGGCTCATTTTGGTACAGCACAGGTTGCAGACTACCACTCTTTTGTCATCTGCACTTTCCTCAAAAAAGCGCCATACTGCGGAACACCTACCCCTTGGCAAGGTAGATTTACGTATGGGGGTTCTCGCTGTAACGGTTGCAGGCCTGTTTGGTGTGGGCTGACGTCTCCCTTTTGCAACCCTACTGCCTTTACCAGACTGTTGCAGTGCTACGGATCCCTCCCCCTCTGTACTGCTGTCCTCGCTCAGCTTTTCACATTCCCATGTTGGGTCAGTGACCTCATCGTCCACCACCTCCTCTTCCACTTCCTCAGTCTGCTCATCCTCCTGACTTGACCTAATCACCACCTCAGTGATTGGCAACTACGTCTGAACATCATCCATCTCGTGAATGAATGATTGCCGTTCACCACCGTCATCTTCTTGAGACTTTGAAGGCTCAAGAGGTTGGGAATCAGGGCACAATATCTCAGGTACCTCTTCAAGCGTGCTTAGCGAGAGAGAAAACCCAAGTACTGGGGGTGAAAAGAGGTCATGTGAATATCCGAGTGTGGGATCACTTGTTTGGCCAGACGTGACATGGTGGGAGGAAGGAGGATCAGAGTGAGGATTCGGTTGACCAGACTCTTGGCTACAGAGACTGGACTTCTTGGAATAGAAGGTGGTGCTTAACCGACTGGAAGCATTAGCTTCTGCAGTCCAACCAACCACCTGTTCGCACTGGTCAGACTTGGACAGTGTTGTCCTGTGCCGCCCAGCTAAGTTTGACATGAAGCTAGGTAAGGTGGATTTTTTTGTTTTTTTTCTGGTGCACTGGCAGCATGCACAGTTTCATTGCGCCCAGGGCCCCGTCCTTTGCTTGCAGCATCAGCATCACGCCCAAGGCCACGGCCTCTGCTTGCACCATCAGCATCACGCCCAGGGCCATGGCCTCCGCTTGCACCATCAGGATCACGCCCACTTTCCCCTCCCTTTGTGCTCGCCTTCTTCATATTAATGGTTTTGTGGCGCAGATTGTTTTACTGTCCAATAAAGACACAGTTTTCTGATGTAGGACAGCACTGGATACAGAAAAATATAGATTTTGACAAGTACACTAGCCCAGAGATAATGTAATTTTTACAATACACACTGTTTTGGCTTGCTGTAATGTACTGGAGACAGAGAAATACAAAATTTTGGCACTACACTAGGCCACAGATAATGACATTTTTACAATACACAATGTACTGGCTTGCTATAATGTACTGGAGACAGAGAAATACAAATTTTCAGCACTACACTAGGCCACAGATAATGACATTTTTGCAATTCACACTGTTTTGGCTTGCTGTAATGTACTGGAGACAGAGAAATGCAAATATTTGGCACTACGCTAGGCCACAGATAATGAAATTTTTACAATACACGCTGTATTAGCTTGCTGTAATGTACTGAATACAGAAGAATAAAGATTTTCAGCAGTACACTAGCCCAGAGATAATGTAATTTGTACAATACACACTGTATTGGCTTGCTTTAATGTACTGTAGACAGAGAAATACAAATTTTTGGCACTACACTAGGCCACAGATAATGACATTTTTACAATACACTCTGTATTAGTTTGCTATAATGTACTGAATACAGAAAAATAGATTTTCAGCAGTACACTAGCCCAGAGATACTGTAATTTTTACAATACTGTCATGCCTTTTCATAAGTATATAAACATTTATATGTTATTAGTAGAATATGTATTCATGGCCTATACTAAGCCATGTTGTACTTATATTCATCCTACTGTATGAACCTTCATTGTAAAAAAAAAATGGGTTCAAGAGAAGGTTCTTCCTGGCAGATGTGGGCCTATCTAAGGGAGTAATTTTACCTCATTATAAGGCTATGAGCCGAGATAAGGTTCTTCCTGGGATATGTCTGTCATCTCTTTATAATGAGGTTTATTGGTGAGACAAACATATGCTGTCTATTGCTTTGTTTTATATTGCTTCATATGTTGGTTTTATTCTGTTACATGTTATAATCATATATTAGCGTATATATATCCTGTGTGTGTATCACCAGAAGCGTGTATTTCTGAGGTATGTAGGAAAGCATGCGCAATTGGATTTCTGCTAATGAGAAGTTGCTCAGAAAAGTTGTATTATTTTCAAAAGATAAGGCACCTGTGAAATCCAAAAACCCACACATTTGTTGTCTACATTTTAGCTTCATGGCATGAGAACAGTTATACTTGTTTCTGGGAATCTAGGTTTTTATTGCTTCACGTGTCAGGGGGTAAGCCTCCCTTTTTGATGTACGTCCCGGGTGGTGGATGTTACCACTGAACATGAAGTCACATTCTATAAATTTAACTCTTAAAAGTTTCACATTTAGAGATTACACAACATTGCCACCTAGGTATCGCCAGATAACATTATACCATTCACCACAAAGCATTTTGGGTAATGTATGATCTCACAGTACCATTACCATATGTGCACACCCTCTGGTTTGGTTGGAAGACCGTTATCTAAAGGGGTGTATTCTTTTGATAAGTCTGGGAATATTAATCATAGACGGGATGAGAAAGGGATTCCAGAAAAAAAAAAAAAAGATACTACAAACAAAGGATTAAACAGACACATGGCGAAGGGAAGCAAAAGCTTTGGATTTTATCCTGGATCACGGGGAACCCTCTGGAGAGCTGATCGTCCCTCCGGAGCCCTACTAACCTTTTAACCCTTGGTAACGTATATCTTGTTTATTGCTTGCGGTATTGATAAGTTACTTAGCCCGGTATATAGTCAAAGATCCCCATTTGTGTGGATAAGTAGTGTAAAGACATCTGGTCAATGATTGGTCATCCTTTTAACAATGATGCATATTGTAAACAGGGCCAGACACTGACCCAGTCCTCGGGGAGTTCTTACCTCCCCTGTTTATACCGAGCTGGTAAATTTATAGTGCTGCCATATACCTCAATTGGTTAAAAGGTGATAGGAAGGGGTTGATACCCCTACTTCATTTGGATTGTTGTATTTTTTGTGGTGTGCCAGCACCTTCTGGTGGCACAGATCGGTATTATACTGCATTGTCTTCCATTGTACAGGTTGTATTATCGATTTTGTATTTAGTACTTATGTATAATAAACTCCCATATATTTTTGCATAGATGATGGTACCTTGTTTTCCTTACTAGTTGCACAAAATAATTAAGGTTCTCGCCAACGAGTTGAGAGGCTATTATGTCGCACTCTCCTCAGTAGGATCAATAACTTTGATATTTTTTTTCCTTTGATCCTTTCTTTTGTTTTTGTTTTTGTATATAAAGCATTTTGCGCTTTATATCCGTGACAAAAATGGAGGTCCCACCGAGATCGAGTTAACTCTTTCATTCTTAGTGCAAATAGTGAAAGGTTCCACATTTTCTTGGCTAGCCAAATTGTTATTATTATCTGTATATTGGTTATTGATTAGGAAAATGAGTGATGCAGACAGTGAAACGGGCAGTTGCTATGCTACAGCAGATAGTCCATCTAGCCCAGAGCAGTTGACCCATAACATTGTTGAATATGTACATTCATGGCTTAAATTAAGCTATGATATGTCTATATGGGTCATTGAGATGCAGGAAAGAGCTAAGGAAGAATGTAAAGATATGTGGACACCATGTGGCAGGGTCAGAAAATAACTGAATTATTTTGATACGATACAAGATGATACCAAGAGAGACCAACACCTCTTATCCATGTTGCCACCTGTTTTGTTTGCATTATTAGAGGCCAATACTCTCTCAGAGAGTAGACATGCATATATAATGAAAACGCAGATCAATGTATCCCAGTTAGAGGAAAAATTTAAATCTGCAGAGACAGTGATCGGGCACTTAGGGTACAGGCTCGATCACAGCCATGCTGCCTATCAGAAGGAAAAAAGTGACATAGAGAAGCTACACCTCCATTATTCCACACTGCAGGAGACAGGCAAACCAAGCCATACTGTAGTCGATGCTGAAAATGATCCGTCTGATACTGAGGGAACTCCATCTCCATTTCTTATGCCCCAACATATAGATACGTCATCACATGCACTTAAAGCAGACTCCATCCAAGGCCCTAAGCCTTGGAAAGTGGTGGCATAATGACACAGGAGGCATCAACCCAGTTAAGTCAGGCACTCCAGACTGTAACAGCCTTACTAGGCGCCAGCAACATGGAGGCCCCTAGAAGTGTCTCTCCAGATATTCCCCTGAAGAGAGACATTAGGGTTAAATCACCTGTGCCAAGTGTGTCCGATGGAAGCGATCGCAGTGTATGTGATACTGACAGTGACGTGGGGAAGCGTGTGACTTATTCCCTGCCGAGCAGGTATGAGTCTGCCCCCCAGAGGGACAGAGGTCCCAGGCGTCCATCATATACTAAGGTGGTCTCTAGAGAGAAAAATCCTCAGTGTTCTGAAAAGGATCAGAGCTCCTCAAGTATCATTACATTTCTAAATGCCACTGTGCCTAAATTTTCTAAAATGGGTTCATCATAAATTGCAAATCACTTGGAACTGTATGAATTCACTATGCATTCTTTAAAGTTGTATTCTGATGCTGACAGGATCAGATTCCTACATGGGCTCTTGAGGATAAATATCGCCACTACTTCATCTCCTTTAGGGACAGAGGGATTCAGAGCTGGCAAGATATCGCTCATGAGGTTAAATTGAAATTTGGGCCGACCCGAACCATTACTGCTGCAAAACGTGACATTTATAATCTCACATGTAGGCCCAATCAAAGTCCCGGGAATTCCTCTCCATCTTTAAAAATGCCTATGGATTATCATATAGGTCTCCAAATTGGGAATCTGAAGAGTTTAAACAGCTGTGCAGCATTTCTAAGTGCACTAGAGATATTCAGGAGACTAACTTAGAGCTTTCCACTGTAGCAGAACTTCAGCTGTGTTTTGGCATGCTTCAGAACAGGTAAGGAATTTGTTAGACTGGTGTTGCTATTGTCTGATTGCTAATGAGCATAGGGCCATTAAGGTGTTAAATTTGTTGTTGTGGGAGGGGCTTTTGTAGGAGTGTGTGTATCTATAGCCACATAGTATTAGCTTGTCTAATTGTAGCTTGTATCATTCTTAAAGTGCAGCATTTCTAAGTGCACTAGAGATATTCAGGAGATACTCAGGAGGTAATCTGGAGGTGAGTATAATCTAATAAGTTTTGTTTAACATATTTTCTTGCATTAAAATGGCGGACCTGATTCAGTGCAGGAATTGTTGTGCTTTCCTTTCATGTTTCACTCTTCGCAGGTTTGGATGCTGTCTGATCTGCAGACAGTTCTCCATAATGCAGCAGGAAATTGCATTTTTGAAATCTGAGATTTGTAAATTAACTGTTAGACAAACTCAGGCTTGGCATGTTGCAATGCCACTGCCACAAAGGCCCCCCAGAAATGGAAGATGGGTTACTGTAGGTTCTGGTAGACTTAGAGCTGTTGATAGACGACATGTCCCACAGTCTGTGGCTCTCCGTAATTCATTTGCAGCACTTTCAGAATGCAAGAGCAACATGGAGGATGGCTCAGGCACAGTGGGTGAGGAACAATCATCTCCTATGCCTAAGGTATGCAAGACTACTGACAAAGACAGAAAGGATATAGTGAGTACTAATAGTAAACAGCTATTGGTGGGCGATTCTATCATAAGAGGTGTGGAGTTTGAAGAAAAGGGTTCTGTGAGATGTCTCCCTGGTGCTACTGCTAGAAGGGACAGACGACGTATCCTTAACATTATTAAGCAAGCAAAGAAGGAAAAGGAGGTGGATGTTATTGTCCATATTGGGACCGGCTTGCAGTGAAGTTTCAAAGGTGAAGGAAGCTTTTCACACACTTGGTAATGATATATGGGAGATTGCATCGACTGTCTCATTCTCTGCAGTTCTGCCTGTGCATAACCGTCAGCAGGACAAGCAGTTGCGTATTAAGGAATTCAATGTATGGCTCGGTGAATGGTGTTTGAACCAGGGATTTGGCTTTGTGTCTCATGTTGGCTCTAGCTGGAATGGAAAAGAACTGTACAAGAGAGATGGTTTGCATCTTTCTCTCAAGGGAACGAATGTTCTCAGTGAACAGTTCAAAGTTTTTGCTAAGGAGCATTTAAACTAGGAAAGGGGGGCACAAAAGAGACAATCCATCAGTTCGGCTGCCCCCCAAAAATCAATGCCAGAAGATGCCAGGAGCTGATAGGATAAGAAATGACAAGCTGAGAGTCTTGTCTACAAATGCTCGCAGTTTAGGGAACTTGAGTCTATAATGGCATCTGAGAATATAGACTTAGTGGCTGTTACTGAGACGTGGTTCAATGAGAGTAATGACTGGGATATAACAATACCTGGGTTCTCTCTATATAGGAAAGACAGAGAAGGCAAGAAAGGGGGTGGGGTGGCCCTACATGTGAAAGATAGCATAACATCTAATCTAATACAAGTCAGCAAAACCAATTTAGAGTCAGTTTGGGTTACGTTGCAGCTTGGTAATCATAAGGTAACTCGTGTAGGTGTCATATACAGACCACCAAGCCAAGTCAAAGAATTGGATGATCTACTAGTTGAGAAAATGGCTAAAATGACATTGAAAGGGGAAATTGTCATTATGAGAGACTTTAATCTTCCTGATTAGAGATGAGCGAACATTTAAAAAAAGTCCGTTGTTCGGGGTTCGGGTGGTGGTTAATTGCGCATTCCATTATGGATTCCACAATAGCGCATATGGAATCCATAAGGGGCGGCTGCCACCAACCCGAACTGTAGAACAGCTGAAGGAACTGGCGTGACGTCACTGTCATGTGATCAGTGCAGGGGGCGTGGCTCAGCACGGGATCAAATCCAGCCCCCTGCACTGATCACATGACGGTGACGTCACGCCAGGTCCTTCAGCTGTTCTACAGTTCGGGTTGGTGGCAGCCGCCCCTTATGGATTCCATATGCGCTATTGTGGAATCCATAACGGGATGCGCAATTAACCACCACCCGAACCCCGAACAACGGACTTTTTTTAAATGTTCGCTCATCTCTATTGCTGATATAAACTGGAAAACCAAAACAGCTAGTTCTGCCAGGAGTACAGACATTCTAAACTCCCTACTGGGATTATCTCTACAGCAAGTAGTTGAGGAGCCAACCCGGAAGGAGGCCATTTTAGATTTAGTATTCACAAATGGCAATTTGGTATCTGATATTACTGTAGGGGAAAGCTTAGGATCCAGTGATCACCAGTCAGTGAGGTTTACTATAAGTACAGTGACTGCGTCACTCCACACAAAAACAAAAGTTTTAGATTTTCGAAAAACAGACTTCTAAAATGAGATCAGTGGTATACGAGTCCCTATCAGACTGGAACAATTTCAATGGAGTCCACGAGAAATGGGACTACTTAAAAGTGGCACTACTGAAGGCAACAGAAAAGTGCATTAGGCTTGTCAGTAAAGGCAAAAAAAGGAAGAGGCCCCTGTGGTACTCAGCAGAAGTGGCCAAAATCATTAAAAACAAAAAGATGGCATTTAGCAAGTATAAAAACACCCAAAACGAGGATGACCGGGAAATCTATAAGATTAGGCAGAGAGAGGCCAAGCAAGTTATAAGAGCTTCTAAAGCTCAGGCAGAAGAGAAATTAGCTCAGTCAGTGAATAAAGGGGATAAGACATTCTTCAGATACAGAAATGAAAAAAGGAAATTAAAAAAAGGAATTACCAAGTTAAAAACAAAAGAAGGAAGGTATATGGAAGAGGATAAAGAACTAGCTGACTGCCTCAATGAATACTTCTGTTCAGTTTTTACAAAGGAAAATGAAGGAGAAGGACCTCAGTTAGGAAGGAAGACTAATGAATCCTTTGATGCATGTGTCTTTACAGAGAAGGAGGTTCTAAGCCAGCTGTCTAAAATTAATACAAATAAATCACAGGGGCCTGATGGTATACACCCAAAGCTATTAAAAGAGCTTAGAGGTGTACTAGCAGAACCATTAAAAGATTTATTTAACCAATCACTGGTAACAGGAGTCGTCCCAGAAGATTGGAAATTAGCAAACGACGTTGTGCCAATTCAAGGAGAGGATTGTGGAACATTTAAAAACCCATGAGTTGATTGATAAAAAACAGCATGGGTTTACTTCAGGGAGATCATGTCAAACTAATCTTATTGACTTTTTTGATTGGGTGACTAAAATAATAGATGGCGGAGGTGCAGTAGACATCGCTTATCTGGACTTTAGTAAGGCTTTTGATACTGTCCCACATAGAAGGCTCATCAATAAACTGCAGTCTTTGAGCTTGGGCTCACATATTGTTGAATGGATTGGGCAGTGGCTGAAGGACAGAAAACAGAGGGTTGTAGTCAATGGAGTATATTCAGACCATGGTATTGTTACCAGTGGGGTACCTCAGGGATCTGTTCTGGGACCCATATTATTTAATATCTTTATCAGCAAAATTGCAGAAGGCCTCAATGGTAAGGTGGGTCTTTTTGCTGATGACACAAAGATTTGTAACAGGGTTGATGTTCCTGGAGGGATACACCAAATGGAAAAGGATTTAGGAAAACTAGAGGAATGGTCAAAAATCTGGCAACTAAAATTTAATGTCAATAAGTGCAAGATAATGCACCTGGGGCGTAAAAACCCAAGAGCAGAATATAAAATCAGTGATACAGTACTAACCTCAGTATCTGAGGAAAGGGATTTAGGGGTCATTATATCAGACGACCTAAAGGTGGGCAGACAATGTCATAGAGCAGCAGGTAATGCCAGCAGAATGCTTGGGTGTATAGGGAGAGGCATTAACAGTAGGGAGGTGCTCGTGCCGCTCTACAGAGCACTAGGGAGACCTCATTTGGAGTATTGTGTGCAGTACTGGAGACCATATCTGCAGAAGGATATTCAGAGAAGAGCTACTAAACTAGTACATGGATTGCAGGACAAAACTTACCAGAAAAGGTTAAAGGACCTTAACACGTATAGCTTGGAAGGAAGAAGAGACAGAGGGAATATGATAGAAATACATAAAGGTAATCAACACGGTAAAAGAGGAGAGAATATTTAAAAGAAGAAAAACTGCTACAAGAGGACATAGTTTTAAATTAGAGGGGCAAAGGTTTAAAAGTAATATCAGAAAGTATTACTTTACTGAGAGAGTAGTGGACGCATGGAATAGCCTTCCTGCAGAAGTGGTAACTGCAAATACAGTGAAGGAGTTTAAGCATGCATGGGATAGGCATAAGGCCATCCTTCATATAAGATAGGGCCGGGGGCTAGTCATAGTATTCAGTATATTGGGCATAAGGCCATCCTTCATATAAGATAGGGCCGGGGGCTAGTCATAGTATTCAGTATATTGGGCATAAGGCCATCCTTCATATAAGATAGGGCCGGGGGCTAGTCATAGTATTCAGTATATTGGGCATAAGGCCATCCTTCATATAAGATAGGGCCGGGGGCTAGTCATAGTATTCAGTATATTGGGCATAAGGCCATCCTTCATATAAGATAGGGCCGTGGCTAGTCATAGTATTCAGTATATTGGGCATAAGGCCATCCTTCATATAAGATAGGGCCGGGGGCTATTCATAGTATTCAGTATATTGGGCAGACTAGATGGGCCAAATAGTTCTTACCTGCCGAAACATTCTATGTTTCTATGTTTCTGTTCTATGATGCTATGCCAACCCAGGTCAAACTTAGCCTAGCTAGAGATTTTGATCTTGAAGCTCCCTTGGACAGGCTGGTGACGGCTGCCACCTCACTATACAATATTAGTGAATGTCATGCTACAGGTGAGAGGAGATACAAAAAGTACCCAGAACAAAGTGTGGCAGAGGTTAAGGTCAACCCCAAATTGGGATTCGAAACGTAGCCATGCAAGTTTCCTCAGTCTCCAGGATCTGTTTCCCAAACCCAGCGACAACAGGTAGGACCCAAACAGTCAAAGCCCCATAACCCCAAAGGGTCAGAGGGTGATAACGCTGGTGCTGAAAGGTCTAATGTTAAATAATATGTGATCTAAATTAATTGATATTTAATATTAAGTATGTATTACACTACACATTGACACCATGTATAGTAATGTACTTGGCAATGGGAGGTCTGTATAAGAACGTCAAAACCTATATCTGAAGTCTCCATATATGACAATGTAAAGTGCATACACGCCTGTTTTCTATGGTATAAATGATTGACAGAGACAGACAAGGAGGTCTTCTTCTTCTTACACTCTGTTGGGGGTGTTTGCTACTGAAGGAGATGGAGGAAACACATGGATCTTGGAGGAGGATCTACCCTTCAACAATGATACTTCAAGGACTTTCATATACACACATGGACAATTAGACTAAGACTTTCCAGAAACTATTTTTGTAAGTAATCAACTTTTATAAAGACTGAAAATAAATCGCATTATTAATTTTTTATATAACTCCTGTTGAATCCTGGTGAATGAGTCCTCCGGGTGTTCCTTACTCCAAATAAGCATACACTACATTTGGAGAGGATTACCAATCATGTTATTATATTTTTGATACATAAAATATCATATTTGAAACAATATTTTACATCTAACTACTGTCCATATTACAATAGGAGTCCCCAAGGATACAGGCTCTGGAATAACAGGCCCAGACAACAGAGGGAATGTAAGTCGGAACCCTCTACTCCTCCAGGAGTAGGTTACCCGCCAATAATAAGGGCGCACCACAAGACCAAAACTGACGCAAACCAAACAGTTGGCTTGATCAGTTGGCAGATCAAGTGGCCAAGCTAAGTGACGCTGTGAGTAAGTTTTCCCAAGGTTTTTTTTAGGGGCAGCTCCAGGTCCCAGCTCAGCCCCATAAAGCAGGCAGGGCAGGGTCAGATCTAGGGCCACTGCAAGGTTACTGAAATGGTTGAGGGAGTATCTAATGTGATTACTAACCCCTTTTTGCCTTGCAGCGCTCCCGACCCTAAAATTAAGGTCAAGGAGAAGATGTCTAACATGTTTTTTATTTTGCAGTCTAATTATGTTGATTCCTGCATAAATATATCTTTTCCAATAAGTGATCCCATCGTTTCATCGTCTATATGTGAGCCTTCTGTAAACTGCGATATAGTCCAGTTTTTCCCAAAGGTGGGGGCTGCTTCTACTACTCCTGTTCCATGCAGCAGGAATGTGAAGATATCTTTAGAGGTCACATCGCTGCAGAGAGGTCAAATCCTCAGAAAGAGTCAAACGTGTAAACATCCTAACTTCTTATGTGATTTATTTCAGATTGGAGGCTGATATTTTGTTGATTCCTCTTTCCGAGATGAATTTATCGAGCCGATGAGGGGTTTACATGACAAAGGATCACTAACAACTATATTGTTATATAGTTATTTCCCAGAGGTTATGAATCTGATCGTATTCACTGTGGAGAATCCACCCGAGCACTTTCAGCATGCTTTTGCATTTGTCCAGGATCAGGTGAAGGAAAGGAAATTTTTACCTTTCTGGAAAGGACCATACGTCGTCACTGACAAATTGTCACCTGTGGTCTACAAGATCAAAATTCCAAAGGGGATGAGTTTGTAGAAAAATGGGTGCATATTAATCAATTACGTGTTTGTCATCCTAGCTCATGGCTTCGCGAAATAGAAGGAGTTGGATGAAGAAAGAGATGAAGAGATATCAAGGTTCCAGCTAAAGATGGAAACCCAGGATCGGTATTGTATAAACAAACAAGTGTACTAAACAATCCTCGTGTGTTTCCTCTGTAACTAAATATCTCTTAACTCAATTCTGAATAGGAACTTGTTCTGTTTAAAATAAAAAAAAAAGAACCAATGTCAATTGAGGTATATGGTAAGATAAACTCTTTTCTTGCAGAATAAAAAGTTAAAGGTGTATATTTATATTTGTCATACAATGTTTTGTAGGCAAGATGCCTTCGAGATTTATTGCTGTTGTCTACGCTATTCTGATCTTGGGGAAGGAGTTCCACACTGAGCCGATTGCTGTACCAGGCCCTTTATCCGGGATTATGCTGCAGGATACTGCGGGGTTTATCTTGATGAATAAAAGGGTCCTGTCCCAGAAGATCTACAACAGTATGGATCCACGCACCTTCGTTAAAAGACAGTTCAACGTATTCGAAATCCTGACGCCGGAGATTCATGGTCTCAAGCACACATCGGTTATTCCCAAAACGGATTACACAGATCCTGGAACAGGCGAGAAAGACCCTGACCAGGGAACATTTTTTACAAATCAAAGACCAAGGCGGTTCATTTCTGCGATTGTAGCCGCAATAATCTTTGCCGTAGTGGGCGCTGTCGTTGCCACCAGTGTAACAGTCGCCAATTCCATCTCTATTAAGACATTGGAACTTGAGATTGGTTCACTGAAAAGGAACTTGCTAAGTATTCATGCAGAGATGGAAAATCAAAATAAACATTTATTAGACTTATCTTCCATTGTGGAGGATACGGTCGTTACTGTCGTTATATTCAGAGTTATAGACTCACTCAATGAATCTTTGGGTAATGAACAGTTTAAACAAGAAAAGATTTTCAGAAATACTTTAGCCAAGCTATGGCTGGAACATTACAAACCTAGTCTAAGCACCCCGATCCTTGAAGAATCCATATGAAAAGCCCTTTTTGGACATTCCAACATAATCCAATTTATTGTGTTGGTTTAAGTTGTAATAAGGGGGATTATGTAACATAGTAACATAGTACATAAGGCTGAAAAAAAAGACATCTGTCCATCCAGCTCGGCCTGTCATCCTGCTAATTGATCCAGAGGAAGGCAAAGAAAAAACGGTCATGCCTTTTCATGAGTATATAAACATTTATACATTATTATTAGATTGTGTATTCATGACCTATATGAAGCAATGTTGTACTTATGTTCACCCTCCTGTATGAACCTTCTGTGTGAAAAAAAAAAATAGGTTCAAGGGAAGGTTCTTCCTGGCAGATGTGTGCCTATCTAAGGGAGTAATTTTACCTCATCATTAGGCTATGAGCCAAGATAAGGTTCTTCTTGGGACATTTCTGGCATACCTTTATAATGAGGTTTAATAATAAGACAAACATATGCTGTCTGTTTGTTCATATAGTGGATCGTATTTAGTTTTGGCACAAGTTAATCAATATATCACATATGTGTTGTTTTATATTGCTTCATATGTTGGTTTTATTTTGTTACATGTTATAATCATACATTAGCGTATATATATCCTGTGTGTGTATCACCAGAAGCGTGTATTTCTGAGGTATGTAGGAAAGCATGCGCAGTTGGATTTCTGCTAATGAGAAGTTGCTCAGAAAAGTTGTATTATTTTCAAAAGATAAGGCACCTGTGAAATCCAAAAACCCACACATTTGTTGTCCACATTTTAGCTTCATGGCATGAGAACAGTTATACTACTTTCTAGGAATCTAGGTTTTTAATTGTTTTACGTGTCAGGGGGTAAGCCTCCCTTTTTGACGTATGTCCCAGGTGGTGGATGTCTACCACTTAACATGAAGTCATATTATATAAATTTAACTCTTAAAAGTTTCACATTTATCGATTACACAACACTGCCCCTCGGTATCGCCAGATAACATTACACCATTCACCACAAAGCATTTTGGGTAATGTATGATTTCACAGTACCATTACCATATGTGCACACCCTCTGGTTTGGTTGGAAGACCGTTATCTAAAGGGGTGTATTCTTTTGATAAGTCTGTGAATATTAATCATAGACGGGATGAGAGAGGGATTCCGAAAGAAAAAAAAAGAGATTACAAAAACATATTAAACAGACACATGGCGAAGGGAAGAAAAAGCTTTGGATTTTATCCTGGATCACGGGGAACCCTCTGGAGAGCTGACTGTTCCTCCGGAGCCCTACTCACCTTTTGACCCTTGGTAACGTATATCTTGTTTATTGCTTGCGGTATTGATAAGTTACTTAGCCCGGTATATAGTCAAAGATCCCCATTTGTGTGGATAAGTAGTGTAAAGACATCTGGTCAATGATTGGTCATCCTTTTAACAACGATGCATATTGGTAACAGGGCCAGACACTGACCCAGTCCTCGGGAGTGTTAACCTCCCTAATTTATACCGAGCTGGTAAATTTATAGTGCCGCCATATACCTCAATTGGTTAAAGGTGATAGGAAGGGGTTGATACCCCTACTTTTCTTTAATTTGGATTGTTGTATTTTCTGTGGTGTGCCAGCACCCTCCGGTTGCACAGATTGGTATTATACTTCATTGTCTATCATTGTACAGGTTGTATTATCGATTTTCCATTAAGTACTTATGTATAATAAACTCACATATAATTTTGCATAGACAATGGTACCTTGTTTTCTTTCTAGTTGCACAAAATAATTAAGGTTCTCGCCAACTAGCTGAGAGGTTATTATGTCGCACTCTCCTCAGTAGGATCAACAACTTTGATTTTTTTCCTTTGATCCTTTCTTTTGTTTTTGTTTTGTATATAAAGCATTTTGCGCTTAATATCCGCAACAATACACATTGTATTGGCTTGCTGTAATGTACTGGAGACAGAGAAATACATATTTTCGGCACTACAGTAGGCCACAGATGATGAAATTTTTACAATACACACTGTATTGGCTTGCTATAATGTACTGGAGACAGAGAAATTCAAATTTTCAGCACTACACTAGCCCAGAGATAATGTAATTTTTACAATAGACACTGTATTGGCTTGCTGTAATGTACTGGAGACAGAGAAATACAAATTTTCGGCACTACACTAGGCCACAGATAATGGAACTTTTACAATACACACTGTATTGGCTTGCTGTAATGTACTGAATACAGAAAAATAAAGATTTTCAGTAGTACACTAGCCCAGAGATAATGTAATTTTTACTATACACACTGTATTGGCTTGCTGTAATGTATTGCAGACAGAGAAATACAAATTTTCGGCAATACACTAGGCCACAGATAATGAAATTTTTATAATACACACTGTATTGGCTTGCTGTAATGTGCTGAATACAGAAAAATAAAGATTTTCAGCAGTACACTAGCCGAGAGATAATGTCATTTTTACAATACACACTGTATTGGCTTCCAGTAAGGTACTGGATACAGAAAAATACAGATTTTCGGCACTACACTAACCCAGAGATATTGTAATTTTGACAATACACACTGTATTCGGAGGTAGTTCTATATTGGATACAAATTTGTCCCAAATAAAATATATTCTCTGTGGAATACTGTATATATGGTTGCAGACTAAACGCACACACAGATGTGTCCAAAACTAGTTAACTATGGCCAAAATATAAATCACTCTCTGCTGGAATAATTAATATAACTGTTGCGGATTGAACTCACACACAGATGTGGCACAAGTGAGGTTAATTTCCCAGAACAAGTAATTTCTCTGATGGTGCAGCGTATATCTCAGTAGCAGGCACACTGTAGTGAATAAGCCCCTTTTATAATGTCTGCCCAACACACTGCTTTATGATGGTGCAGTGTATATCTCAGTACCAGGCACACTGTAGTGAATAAGCCCCTTTTTAAAAATATCTGCCCAACACACTGCTTAATAATGCTGTATTGTAGATGTCACTAATCTGAAATCTTTCTGTCTTTTAGAAGTTAAAAAAGCGATTTTCAAGCCCTGCACTATCTGTCCCTTCCTGTTGACACCTGTCCCTGATAGTGCTGAAGCAAATTCCTTCTTTAAAATAAAAAATAGGTGCTGCACTGCTGTCAAACACACATTCTATTGTTAGGTCTTTCAATAAGGTTTTTGGAGTGAAATCAGTAAGTTTAGAGCAAACACTATCTGTCCCTGCCTACTGTCTGCTCTCCCTGACGCTGAATGAGCCGAGCGCCGGACCTCAGCTCCTATATGAAATGGTATCACGTGTTCCGGCCAGCCAATCAGTGTAAGGCGCACAGCTAACATGGCTATGGCCTTACACTGAGGGAAATTACCTACCTGGACCTTGATTGGCTTCTTAGAAGGCGCCAAACGTGCGGGGAGGAGACTCGAGCAATGCGACGAATACACGTGGTGAACCAATACTCGGCCGAACATGCTCGCTCATCACTAATCAGAATGTCTTCAGTTCAGTCACGCTTACGGTATTTGGCCAGAAAAAATACCGCAACATGCTGCGGTATTTTCTCAGTACAAAATTCTGGAACACATGCCAGATCCGGCATTATTTTCCATTGAAATGCATTAATGCCAGATCCGGCACTAATTGTTTCGGAATAACAGATCATTTTTTCCGGTCTGCGCATGCGCAGACCTTTTAAAAATGCGAACAAATATATATACCGGATCCGTTTTTCCAGATGACATCGGAGAGACGGATCCAGTGTTTTAATGCATTTGTTAGACGTATCCGGATCCATCTACAAATGCTATCCATTTGCACACGGTTTTCCGGATCCACACAACGCAAGTGTGAAAGTACCCTTAGCTCTCTAACACTGACAGAACATGCTGGGGTAGATAACTTATTGAACACCCCCTTGTAAAATTGGGAAAGGTGGGTTTATTGAAACTTTTTAAATATTTTTTATTTTTACCCTTTTTTTTAACTTTTTTTCACAACTTTTAGCCCCATTAGTTTTAGGGGGTGAAAATATCTCAGGTTCTAAACTTAATCTAATAGAGATCTATTAGGTTCAATGGCAGCTTACCATGGCAATCCTGTAATGACGCTGAGGGATAAAAGTTACAACTCCTGTATTCTCATTCTTTCAATTCTGTTTCACAATGTATCTATTTGCGGTTCATCAGCCCTAGCCTCTACGCGTTAGGAACCCTAACCACACTCAAGAATCTTAGATAAAGTTGCAATTTTCTAGGAGCATAGCGCCCCTCTCTTTCAGATTCTTGGGTTAGTGGGTTAGGGTTAGCAGTTCTCAAACATTGAGCCGGAGGAATGAGCGGCAGCTGCCAAACATTCACTGCCGCATCCCTGAAGCTCCTCACGGGGGGTGACCATTAAGCCCATCTGGGTGCCTTCTCCCAGAGGCAAAAATTAGGCCCACCTGGGTGCCTTCTCCCAGGGGTGACGTTAATCCCACCTGGGTGCCTCCTCCCAGGGGCGACTGTTAGGCCCACCTAGATGCCTCCTCCCTGGGGTGACCGTTAAGCGCACTTGGGTACCTCCTCCTAGGGGCGACCGTTAAGCCCACCTGGGTGTCCCCCCTCCGGAAGGGACTATTAAGCCCAGCAGGGTGTCCCCCCTCCGGGGTTGACTTTTGAGCCTTCTCGGGTGCACCAGCCTCCTGACTTGCCAAAGAGTGAGTAGGAGCGAAAGAGACGGGTTGGATACCAGCCCGGGCCCTAGATCGTCTCTAGCTAGAAACGGGGAACCAAGTCCAACAGGAGCAGAGATGCGAACACTCCCCCTTGGACACGGCCACGGGGAAGCGTGCGGGGTCGCTCTCTCCTGGAGGATCGGCTTCTGCCCTGTTCTTGTCTCTGCGTGATTGAGCCCTTTTTCCACCCTGCTCCCCACCATCCGGTGGAAGACTGAGGTGGAGGGAGTCCCGGCGGGGTCGATCCTCTTTCAAGGATTGGCTTCTTCCCTGCTGTTTTTCCAAAAGCTTGGCTCAAGGGATGTCTTTCAATAGATCACAGCGAGGTAGCTCCTCAGCTACGAACGAAACCCTGACTCGCATTTAGTTCACTGTCCCCTGGGGTCAGCCTCCGGGAGGGGGCAGGCATCACCCCAGGACAGGGCTCCTCCTGTCCCCTCTCCTTTTGCTGCCTCTCCCTCTGCCTATCCGATATGTAGTCCATATTATATAGTAATCTTTACAGGCCATACAAGGGTGCCTTGTAAGGCCTGTTAAGATAACTGTATAATCATGACAAAAAATGTACAAAATGATGTGAATATGAAAACTGATTAAAACAGCATTGAAAAAATATTTTGATGTGCCGTAGATCTACCTACATATCGGATAAACTATTATCTTCTTTAACTACCCACCTTCCGAGGTTTTGCAGATATCATCCTACACTTCACTCTCCCTCTGCCTAGAAGGGCCTTCTTTACTCTTCACCAACCCTGCTGCCCTAAAGCCTTTGACAGCACCCGCCTCAGCTAGAAGAGCCTCCCGGCTCACCCCTACACGAGCTCGTGCCTTGTTGGCCTCAGAGCGAGGACATCGACTAAAAGGGTGACCGAGCTCACTGCACAGGTTGCACCTAATCTCCTCACAAATTGCGGCAAGGTGACCTGTCCCTCGACACAGAGCGCACTTTTGCACCCGGCGCTGAAGTGTGTTGGGCTGCCACACTTGTGGCAGAGCTTAGGCTACCCCCTGTACAAGTAATACTGTAAAGAGTGATCTGGAAAAAGCTGAATTAAAACCTAACTTTTATTTAATTACTGATAAAAGATAGTCCCACAGGTATTCACAGACACCACAAACGTCTTCAAGTCCCTCAGTATACGGGATAATTGTGCACAGTTAGATAAGATAAATGCAGCGACTACTGAAAAGAGGTGCTGCACTGGTGGTTATCTGTGCGTCGTTTGAGAGTATAGTGTAGCATCCCCAAGTCAGGGCAATGTGTGGAACTAACCTGGGGAATGCCAGTGATGGAGAGGCCGGCACGCTGCTCCTCTGGGGCACTCTCTGGGTTCTTGAGGGACACAGCCAGGTGGAAGGTGAGGTGCCCTTGGTGTTATAGTTTAACGTGCCTATGGCTAAGTCCCTGATATGTCGTGACGCCAGTGCCAGTAAACGGTGGCACACCGTATTTACAGTAGGAATAACAGAGGTGCAGACTGGTAACTTGAAAACAGAATTCAAACTTTACTGAAGACAGTGATGATACAGTAAGCAGTCTTTCCAACAGTTCCTTTTGCAGACAATCAAAATTGCAGTGGTCTTACATCCAGCAAGGTTAAACAGAGGGTGATAATACAGGACTTGGAATTGCAGGTGAACCTTACTTTCTTCCTGACTCGTCCTGACTGGAATTGATGCTTCAAGGCCCCAATGCCCTACTTCTGGCTTATATCCTTGAATCTCCAGTTTATAATTTACCTCCACTTGACGTTTAGTACCTCTTGCTCTAGGGATTGCCTCCAGGTTGACTTCTGCTGAACTGGCCTAGGCCTGAGACATGTGGCCCTCACAGACTCCAGGGTCTGCACTGCACTAGCCTGCCTTTGCCTAGCTATATATATAAACTGCTCACCAGCTCCCCCAGTGGTCCAATACCCAAATGACACCCTTCAACATTGCTGCAGGCAATTACATGAAACAGCTTAAAGAACATAACAGATTGGTGGTAAGCGGGTGTTAAAGTGCCCGTATACTGCATACCCCACAGCTTTAAACTGAGTACGACCTCGTACTCCACCACAGGGGTCCACCCAGCTGGATTCTTTTCTTGAAAGACAAAGGAGAACATGCAGGCATACATAACCACAAATGAATGACATGCATAATTTATATCAGGTCTAGCTGGAAAAGGTGGAATGTGGTGACAAGGGCGTCGTTCTCTTCCTTCAGGATAAAGAGTGGAACTGGGGCGCTGACCTGGCACAGCGAATGTTAGGGAATACCAGGATAGTCCATGACAATGAGTGAGTCCATAAAACATATCACAGAGGCTCGCACATAGGAGTCCATCTCTGGGCAACAAACTTAAATAGGATGATGCTCACACAGAGGTCCCCTGGGGGTGTATCACAGGCAAGGGCTCGCGTGGAGGAGTCCATTCTTGCGCACAAACGTCAAGCAAGGTATTTCCAGTAGTAACTGCCCGGGAGGAGACACCACCAGTATAATCAAAATCCCTAAACGGACTGGCGGACGTCCCCTGTTCATCCGGGTGGACCTTCTCAACACAGGGTTTCCTCCTCCCTTAGCACCGAGGTAGAAGGGAGAGGAGCAACAGGAGGGTCTCCACCAGTGAGACCCTGGTCAGGAACAACAGGAGCCGGAGGATCCTCTACAAGGGAGACTGGATCCGGGACATTTTGAACCGGCTCTTCCGGAGGTGAAGGCACAGTAGGTGCTGGAGCGGGCACCAACAAATTTAACCAGGGTGTGAGGAACCAATGGAGTGGTTCAGCATCATTGACTAGATCCGCCACAGCCTGCATAGGCTCCACAGGCTGAGCAGAAAGTCTTGGCACAAGAGACTGGGGTCCGGAGTCTCCAGCAATGGGCCCCTTTGTCATGCAGAGTTTTAGGCGGTTTCTGTGAACAATTTGGGGACTCTTACCCTCTCTGGTGACCTCATAGGTATGGGTCTCAGCATTAGGGATGGCAGACACAAGATAGGGAGTTCTCTCCCATTTACTGTCCAGCTTACTGGTACGGTGATTGTTCTTCAACCACACGGTGTCCCCCACAGCCAAGGGCTCTGCATGGGCCGCCAAATCATAGTCTTTTTGTTGTCGCTCCCGGGCACCTTCCATGCGTTCCTGGACAATTTCTTTGGCATTAAGCAAGCGCCTTTGATGTTCCGCTACCCAGTCAGTTTTAGGCAGGGGATTAATGTCATCCAGCGTTTTCTATGGTATAAATGATTGACAGAGACAGACAAGGAGGTCTTCTTCTTCTTACACTCTGTTGGGGGTGTTTGCTACTGAAGGAGATGGAGGAAACACATGGATCTTGGAGGAGGATCTACCCTTCAACAATGATACTTCAAGGACTTTCATATACACACATGGACAATTAGACTAAGACTTTCCAGAAACTATTTTTGTAAGTAATCAACTTTTATAAAGACTGAAAATAAATCGCATTATTAATTTTTATATAACTCCTGTTGAATCCTGGTGAATGAGTCCTCCGGGTGTTCCTTACTCCAAATAAGCATACACTACATTTGGAGAGGATTACCAATCATGTTATTATATTTTTGATACATAAAATATCATATTTGAAACAATATTTTACATCTAACTACTGTCCATATTACAATAGGAGTCCCCAAGGATACAGGCTCTGGAATAACAGGCCCAGACAACAGAGGGAATGTAAGTCGGAACCTCTACTCCTCCAGGAGTAGGTTACCCGCCAATAATAAGGGCGCACCACAAGACCAAAACTGACGCAAACCAAACAGTTGGCTTGATCAGTTGGCAGATCAAGTGGCCAAGCTAAGTGACGCTGTGAGTAAGTTTTCCCAAGGTTTTTTAGGGGCAGCTCCAGGTCCCAGCTCAGCCCCATAAAGCAGGCAGGGCAGGGTCAGATCTAGGGCCACTGCAAGGTTACTGAAATGGTTGAGGGAGTATCTAATGTGATTACTAACCCTTTTTGCCTTGCAGCGCTCCCGACCCTAAAATTAAGGTCAAGGAGAAGATGTCTAACATGTTTTTATTTTGCAGTCTAATTATGTTGATTCCTGCATAAATATATCTTTTCCAATAAGTGATCCCATCGTTTCATCGTCTATATGTGAGCCTTCTGTAAACTGCGATATAGTCCAGTTTTTCCCAAAGGTGGGGGCTGCTTCTACTACTCCTGTTCCATGCAGCAGGAATGTGAAGATATCTTTAGAGGTCACATCGCTGCAGAGAGGTCAAATCCTCAGAAAGAGTCAAACGTGTAAACATCCTAACTTCTTATGTGATTTATTTCAGATTGGAGGCTGATATTTTGTTGATTCCTCTTTCCGAGATGAATTTATCGAGCCGATGAGGGGTTTACATGACAAAGGATCACTAACAACTATATTGTTATATAGTTATTTCCCAGAGGTTATGAATCTGATCGTATTCACTGTGGAGAATCCACCCGAGCACTTTCAGCATGCTTTTGCATTTGTCCAGGATCAGGTGAAGGAAAGGAAATTTTTACCTTTCTGGAAAGGACCATACGTCGTCACTGACAAATTGTCACCTGTGGTCTACAAGATCAAAATTCCAAAGGGGATGAGTTTGTAGAAAAATGGGTGCATATTAATCAATTACGTGTTTGTCATCCTAGCTCATGGCTTCGCGAAATAGAAGGAGTTGGATGAAGAAAGAGATGAAGAGATATCAAGGTTCCAGCTAAAGATGGAAACCCAGGATCGGTATTGTATAAACAAACAAGTGTACTAAACAATCCTCGTGTGTTTCCTCTGTAACTAAATATCTCTTAACTCAATTCTGAATAGGAACTTGTTCTGTTTAAAATAAAAAAAAAAGAACCAATGTCAATTGAGGTATATGGTAAGATAAACTCTTTTCTTGCAGAATAAAAAGTTAAAGGTGTATATTTATATTTGTCATACAATGTTTTGTAGGCAAGATGCCTTCGAGATTTATTGCTGTTGTCTACGCTATTCTGATCTTGGGGAAGGAGTTCCACACTGAGCCGATTGCTGTACCAGGCCCTTTATCCGGGATTATGCTGCAGGATACTGCGGGGTTTATCTTGATGAATAAAAGGGTCCTGTCCCAGAAGATCTACAACAGTATGGATCCACGCACCTTCGTTAAAAGACAGTTCAACGTATTCGAAATCCTGACGCCGGAGATTCATGGTCTCAAGCACACATCGGTTATTCCCAAAAACGGATTACACAGATCCTGGAACAGGCGAGAAAGACCCTGACCAGGGAACATTTTTTTACAAATCAAAGACCAAGGCGGTTCATTTCTGCGATTGTAGCCGCAATAATCTTTGCCGTAGTGGGCGCTGTCGTTGCCACCAGTGTAACAGTCGCCAATTCCATCTCTATTAAGACATTGGAACTTGAGATTGGTTCACTGAAAAGGAACTTGCTAAGTATTCATGCAGAGATGGAAAATCAAAATAAACATTTATTAGACTTATCTTCCATTGTGGAGGATACGGTCGTTACTGTCGTTATATTCAGAGTTATAGACTCACTCAATGAATCTTTGGGTAATGAACAGTTTAAACAAGAAAAGATTTTCAGAAATACTTTAGCCAAGCTATGGCTGGAACATTACAAACCTAGTCTAAGCACCCCGATCCTTGAAGAATCCATATGAAAAGCCCTTTTTGGACATTCCAACATAATCCAATTTATTGTGTTGGTTTAAGTTGTAATAAGGGGATTATGTAACATAGTAACATAGTACATAAGGCTGAAAAAAGACATCTGTCCATCCAGCTCGGCCTGTCATCCTGCTAATTGATCCAGAGGAAGGCAAAGAAAAAACGGTCATGCCTTTTCATGAGTATATAAACATTTATACATTATTATTAGATTGTGTATTCATGACCTATATGAAGCAATGTTGTACTTATGTTCACCCTCCTGTATGAACCTTCTGTGTGAAAAAAAAATAGGTTCAAGGAAGGTTCTTCCTGGCAGATGTGTGCCTATCTAAGGAGTAATTTTACCTCATCATTAGGCTATGAGCCAAGATAAGGTTCTTCTTGGGACATTTCTGGCATACCTTTATAATGAGGTTTAATAATAAGACAAACATATGCTGTCTGTTTGTTCATATAGTGGATCGTATTTAGTTTTGGCACAAGTTAATCAATATATCACATATGTGTTGTTTTATATTGCTTCATATGTTGGTTTTATTTTGTTACATGTTATAATCATACATTAGCGTATATATATCCTGTGTGTGTATCACCAGAAGCGTGTATTTCTGAGGTATGTAGGAAAGCATGCGCAGTTGGATTTCTGCTAATGAGAAGTTGCTCAGAAAAGTTGTATTATTTTCAAAAGATAAGGCACCTGTGAAATCCAAAAACCCACACATTTGTTGTCCACATTTTAGCTTCATGGCATGAGAACAGTTATACTACTTTCTAGGAATCTAGGTTTTTAATTGTTTTACGTGTCAGGGGGTAAGCCTCCCTTTTTGACGTATGTCCCAGGTGGTGGATGTTTACCACTTAACATGAAGTCACATTATATAAATTTAACTCTTAAAAGTTTCACATTTATCGATTACACAACACTGCCCCTCGGTATCGCCAGATAACATTACACCATTCACCACAAAGCATTTTGGGTAATGTATGATCTCACAGCACCATTACCATATGTGCACACCCTCTGGTTTGGTTGGAAGACCGTTATCTAAAGGGGTGTATTCTTTTGATAAGTCTGTGAATATTAATCATAGACGGGATGAGAGAGGGATTCCGAAAGAAAAAAAAAGAGACTACAAACAAAAGATTAAACAGACACATGGCGAAGGGAAGCAAAAGCTTTGGATTTTATCCTGGATCACGGGGAACCCTCTGGAGAGCTGACTGTTCCTCCGGAGCCCTACTCACCTTTTGACCCTTGGTAACGTATATCTTGTTTATTGCTTGCGGTATTGATAAGTTACTTAGCCCGGTATATAGTCAAAGATCCCCATTTGTGTGGATAAGTAGTGTAAAGACATCTGGTCAATGATTGGTCATCCTTTTAACAACGATGCATATTGGTAACAGGGCCAGACACTGACCCAGTCCTCGGGGAGTGTTAACCTCCCCTAATTTATACCGAGCTGGTAAATTTATAGTGCTGCCATATACCTCAATTGGTTAAAAGGTGATAGGAAGGGGTTGATACCCCTACTTTTCTTTAATTTGGATTGTTGTATTTTCTGTGGTGTGCCAGCACCCTCCGGTTGCACAGATTGGTATTATACTTCATTGTCTATCATTGTACAGGTTGTATTATCGATTTTCCATTAAGTACTTATGTATAATAAACTCACATATAATTTTGCATAGACAATGGTACCTTGTTTTCTTTCTAGTTGCACAAAATAATTAAGGTTCTCGCAAACTAGCTGAGAGGTTATTATGTCGCACTCTCCTCAGTAGGATCAACAACTTTGATTTTTTTCCTTTGATCCTTTCTTTTGTTTTTGTTTTGTATATAAAGCATTTTGCGCTTAATATCCGCAACAATACACATTGTATTGGCTTGCTGTAATGTACTGGAGACAGAGAAATACATATTTTCGGCACTACAGTAGGCCACAGATGATGAAATTTTTACAATACACACTGTATTGGCTTGCTATAATGTACTGGAGACAGAGAAATTCAAATTTTCAGCACTACACTAGCCCAGAGATAATGTAATTTTTACAATAGACACTGTATTGGCTTGCTGTAATGTACTGGAGACAGAGAAATACAAATTTTCGGCACTACACTAGGCCACAGATAATGGAACTTTTACAATACACACTGTATTGGCTTGCTGTAATGTACTGAATACAGAAAAATAAAGATTTTCAGTAGTACACTAGCCCAGAGATAATGTAATTTTTACTATACACACTGTATTGGCTTGCTGTAATGTATTGCAGACAGAGAAATACAAATTTTCGGCAATACACTAGGCCACAGATAATGAAATTTTTATAATACACACTGTATTGGCTTGCTGTAATGTGCTGAATACAGAAAAATAAAGATTTTCAGCAGTACACTAGCCGAGAGATAATGTCATTTTTACAATACACACTGTATTGGCTTCCAGTAAGGTACTGGATACAGAAAAATACAGATTTTCGGCACTACACTAACCCAGAGATATTGTAATTTTGACAATACACACTGTATTCGGAGGTAGTTCTATATTGGATACAAATTTGTCCCAAATAAAATATATTCTCTGCGGGAATACTGTATATATGGTTGCAGACTAAACGCACACACAGATGTGTCCAAAACTAGTTAACTATGGCCAAAATATAAATCACTCTCTGCTGGAATAATTAATATAACTGTTGCGGATTGAACTCACACACAGATGTGGCACAAGTGAGGTTAATTTCCCCAGAACAAGTAATTTCTCTGATGGTGCAGCGTATATCTCAGTAGCAGGCACACTGTAGTGAATAAGCCCCTTTTTATAATGTCTGCCCAACACACTGCTTTATGATGGTGCAGTGTATATCTCAGTACCAGGCACACTGTAGTGAATAAGCCCCTTTTTAAAAATATCTGCCCAACACACTGCTTAATATTGCTGTATTGTAGATGTCACTAATCTGAAATCTTTCTGTCTTTTAGAAGTTAAAAAAGCGATTTTCAAGCCCTGCACTATCTGTCCCTTCCTGTTGACACCTGTCCCTGATAGTGCTGAAGCAAATTCCTTCTTTAAAATAAAAAATAGGTGCTGCACTGCTGTCAAACACACATTCTATTGTTAGGTCTTTCAATAAGGTTTTTGGAGTGAAATAAGTAAGTTTAGAGAAAACGCCATCTGTCCCTGCCTACTGTCTGCTCTTCCTGACGCTGAATGAGCCGAGCGCCGGACCTCAGCTCCTATATGAAATGGTATCACGTGTTCCGGCCAGCTAATCAGTGTAAGGCGCACAGCTAACATGGCTATGGCCTTACACTGAGGGAAATTACCTACCTGGACCTTGATTGGCTTCTTAGAAGGCGCCAAACGTGCGGGGAGGAGACTCGAGCAATGCGACGAATACACGTGGTGAACCAATACTCGGCCGAACATGCTCGCTCATCACTAATCAGAATGTCTTCAGTTCAGTCACGCTTACGGTATTTGGCCAGAAAAATACCGCAACATGCTGCGGTATTTTCTCAGTACAAAATTCTGGAACACATGCCAGATCCGGCATTATTTTCCATTGAAATGCATTAATGCCAGATCCGGCACTAATTGTTTCGAATAACAGATCATTTTTCCGGTCTGCGCATGCGCAGTACCTTTTAAAATGCGAACAAATATATATACCGGATCCGTTTTCCAGATGACATCGGAGAGACGGATCCAGTGTTTTAATGCATTTGTTAGACGTATCCGGATCCATCTACAAATGCTATCCATTTGCACACGGTTTTCCGGATCCACACAACGCAAGTGTGAAAGTACCCTTAGCTCTCTAACACTGACAGAACATGCTGGGGTAGATAACTTATTGAACACCCCTTGTAAAATTGGGAAAGGTGGGTTTATTGAAACTTTTAAATATTTTTATTTTTACCCTTTTTTAACTTTTTTCACAACTTTTAGCCCCATTAGTTTTAGGGGGTGAAAATATCTCAGGTTCTAAACTTAATCTAATAGAGATCTATTAGGTTCAATGGCAGCTTACCATGGCAATCCTGTAATGACGCTGAGGGATAAAAGTTACAACTCCTGTATTCTCATTCTTTCAATTCTGTTTCACAATGTATCTATTTGCGGTTCATCAGCCCTAGCCTCTCAGCGTTAGGGAACCCTAACCACACTCAAGAATCTTAGATAAAGTTGCAATTTTCTAGGAGCATAGCGCCTCTCTTTCAGATTCTTGGGTTAGTGGGTTAGGGTTAGCAGTTCTCAAACATTGAGCCGGAGGAATGAGCGGCAGCTGCCAAACATTCACTGCCGCATCCCTGAAGCTCCTCACGGGGGGTGACCATTAAGCCCATCTGGGTGCCTTCTCCCAGAGGCAAAAATTAGGCCCACCTGGGTGCCTTCTCCCAGGGGTGACGTTAATCCCACCTGGGTGCCTCCTCCCAGGGGCGACTGTTAGGCCCACCTAGATGCCTCCTCCCTGGGGTGACCGTTAAGCGCACTTGGGTACCTCCTCCTAGGGGCGACCGTTAAGCCCACCTGGGTGTCCCCCCTCCGGAAGGGACTATTAAGCCCAGCAGGGTGTCCCCCCTCCGGGGTTGACTTTTGAGCCTTCTCGGGTGCACCAGCCTCCTGACTTGCCAAAGAGTGAGTAGGAGCGAAAGAGACGGGTTGGATACCAGCCCGGGCCCTAGATCGTCTCTAGCTAGAAACGGGGAACCAAGTCCAACAGGAGCAGAGATGCGAACACTCCCCCTTGGACACGGCCACGGGGAAGCGTGCGGGGTCGCTCTCTCCTGGAGGATCGGCTTCTGCCCTGTTCTTGTCTCTGCGTGATTGAGCCCCTTTTTCCACCCTGCTCCCCACCATCCGGTGGAAGACTGAGGTGGAGGGAGTCCCGGCGGGGTCGATCCTCTTTCAAGGATTGGCTTCTTCCCTGCTGTTTTTCCAAAAGCTTGGCTCAAGGGATGTCTTTCAATAGATCACAGCGAGGTAGCTCCTCAGCTACGAACGAAACCCTGACTCGCATTTAGTTCACTGTCCCCTGGGGTCAGCCTCCGGGAGGGGGCAGGCATCACCCCAGGACAGGGCTCCTCCTGTCCCCTCTCCTTTTGCTGCCTCTCCCTCTGCCTATCCGATATGTAGTCCATATTATATAGTAATCTTTACAGGCCATACAAGGGTGCCTTGTAAGGCCTGTTAAGATAACTGTATAATCATGACAAAAAATGTACAAAATGATGTGAATATGAAAACTGATTAAAACAGCATTGAAAAAATATTTTGATGTGCCGTAGATCTACCTACATATCGGATAAACTATTATCTTCTATCACTACCCACCTTCCGAGGTTTTGCAGATATCATCCTACACTTCACTCTCCCTCTGCCTAGAAGGGCCTTCTTTACTCTTCACCAACCCTGCTGCCCTAAAGCCTTTGACAGCACCCGCCTCAGCTAGAAGAGCCTCCCGGCTCACCCCTACACGAGCTCGTGCCTTGTTGGCCTCAGAGCGAGGACATCGACTAAAAGGGTGACCGAGCTCACTGCACAGGTTGCACCTAATCTCCTCACAAATTGCGGCAAGGTGACCTGTCCCTCGACACAGAGCGCACTTTTGCACCCGGCGCTGAAGTGTGTTGGGCTGCCACACTTGTGGCAGAGCTTAGGCTACCCCTGTACAAGTAATACTGTAAAGAGTGATCTGGAAAAGCTGAATTAAAACCTAACTTTTATTTAATTACTGATAAAAGATAGTCCCACAGGTATTCACAGACACCACAAACGTCTTCAAGTCCCTCAGTATACGGGATAATTGTGCACAGTTAGATAAGATAAATGCAGCGACTACTGAAAAGAGGTGCTGCACTGGTGGTTATCTGTGCGTCGTTTGAGAGTATAGTGTAGCATCCCCAAGTCAGGGCAATGTGTGGAACTAACCTGGGGAATGCCAGTGATGGAGAGGCCGGCACGCTGCTCCTCTGGGGCACTCTCTGGGTTCTTGAGGGACACAGCCAGGTGGAAGGTGAGGTGCCCTTGGTGTTATAGTTTAACGTGCCTATGGCTAAGTCCCTGATATGTCGTGGCGCCAGTGCCAGTAAGCGGTGGCACACCGTATTTACAGTAGGAATAACAGAGGTGCAGACTGGTAACTTGAAAACAGAATTCAAACTTTACTGAAGACAGTGATGATACAGTAAGCAGTCTTTCCAACAGTTCCTTTTGCAGACAATCAAAATTGCAGTGGTCTTACATCCAGCAAGGTTAAACAGAGGGTGATAATACAGGACTTGGAATTGCAGGTGAACCTTACTTTCTTCCTGACTCGTCCTGACTGGAATTGATGCTTCAAGGCCCCAATGCCCTACTTCTGGCTTATATCCTTGAATCTCAGTTTATAATGTACCTCCTCTTGACGTTTAGTACCTCTTGCTCTAGGGATTGCCTCCAGGTTGACTTCTGCTGAACTGGCCTAGGCCTGAGACATGTGGCCCTCACAGACTCCAGGGTCTGCACTGCACTAGCCTGCCTTGGCCTAGCTATATATATAAACTGCTCACCAGCTCCCCCAGTGGTCCAATACCCAAATGACACCCTTCAACATTGCTGCAGGCAATTACATGAAAGCAGCTTAAAGAACATAACAGATTGGTGGTAAACGGGTGTTAAAGTGCCCGTATACTGCATACCCACAGCTTTAAACTGAGTACGACCTCGTACTCCACCACAGAGGTCCACCCAGCTGGATTCTTTTCCTGAAAGACAAAAGGAGAACATGCAGGCATACATAACCACAAATGAATGACATGCATAATTTATATCAGGTCTAGCTGGAAAAGGTGGAATGTGGTGACAAGAGGCGTCGTTCTCTTCCTTCAGGATAAAGAGAGTGGAACTGGGCGCTGACCTGGCACAGCGAATGTTAGGCTTAATATTGCTGTATTGTAGATGTCACTAATCTGAAATCTTTCTGTCTTTTAGAAGTTAAAGCGATTTTCAAGCCCTGCACTATCTGTCCCTTCCTGTTGACACCTGTCCCTGATAGTGCTGAAGCAAATTCCTTCTTAAAATAAAAATAGGTGCTGCACTGCTGTCAAACACACATTCTATTGTTAGGTCTTTCAATAAGGTTTTTGAGTGAAATCAGTAAGTTTAGAGCAAACACTATCTGTCCCTGCCTACTGTCTGCCTCCCTGACGCTGAATGAGCCGAGCGCCGACCTCAGCTCCTATATGAAATGGTATCACGTGTTCCAGTTAGTTAATCAGTGTAAGGCGCACAGCAACATGGCTATGGCCTTACACTGAGGGAAATTACCTACCTGACCTTGATTGGCTTCTTAGAAGGCGCCAAACGTAGTGGGAGGAGACTCCGAGCAACGCGACGAATACACGTGGTGAACCAATACTCGGCCGAACATGCTCGCTCATCACTAATCAGAATGTCTTCAGTTCAGTCACGCTACGGTAGTTGGCTCAGAAAAATACCGCAACATGCTGCGGTATTTTCTCAGTACAAAATTCTGAACACATGCCAGATCCGGCATTATTTTCCATTGAAATGCATTAATGCCAGATCCGCACTAATTGTTTCGAATAACAGATCTGTTTTCCGGCCCGCGCATGCGCAGACCTTTAAAAATGCGAACAAATATATATACCGGATCCGCTTTTCCAGATGACATCGGAGAGACGGATCCAGTGTTTTAATGCATTTGTTAGACGTATCCGGATCCATCTACAAATGCTATCCATTTGCACACGGTTTTCCGGATCCACACAACGCAAGTGTGAAAGTACCCTTAGCTCTCTAACACTGACAGAACATGCTGGGTAGATAACTTATTGAACACCCCTTGTAAAATTGGGAAAGGTGGGTTTATTGAAACTTTTAAATATTTTTTATTTTTACCCTTTTTTAACTTTTTTCACAACTTTTAGCCCCATTAGTTTTAGGGTGAAAATATCTCAGGTTCTAAACTTAATCTAATAGAGATCTATTAGGTTCAATGGCAGCTACCATGGCAATCCTGTAATGACGCTGAGGATAAAAGTTACAACTCCTGTATTCTCATTCTTTCAATTCTGTTTCACAATGTATCTATTTGCGGTTCATCAGCCCTAGCCTCTATCGCACAGAGGAACCCTAACCACACTCAAGAATCTTAGATAAAGTTGCAATTTTCTAGGAGCATAGCGCTCTCTTTCAGATTCTTGGGTTAGTGGGTTAGGTTAGCAGTTCTCAAACATTGAGCCGGAGGAATGAGCGGCAGCTGCCAAACAATCACAGCCGCATCCCTGGAGCTCCTCACGGGGTGACCATTAAGCCCATCTGGGTGCCTTCTCCCAGAGGCAAAATTAGGCCCACCTGGGTGCCTTCTCCCAGGGTGACGTTAATCCCACCTGGGTGCCTCCTCCCAGGGGCGACTGTTAGGCCCACCTAGATGCCTCCTCCCTGGGGTGACCGTTAAGCGCACTTGGGTACCTCCTCCTAGGGGCGACCGTTAAGCCCACCTGGGTGTCCCTCCGGAAGGGACTATTAAGCCCAGCAGGTGTCCCCCTCCGGGTTGACTCTTGAGCCTTCTCGGTGCACCAGCCTCCTGACTTGCCAAAGAGTGAGTAGGAGCTGAAGAGACGGGTTGGATACCAGCCCGGCCCTAGATCGTCTCTAGCTAGAAACGGGGAACCAAGTCCAACAGGAGCAGAGATGCGAACACTCCCCTTGGACACGGCCACGGGAAGCGTGCAGGGGTCGCTCTCTCCTGGAGGATCGGCTTCTGCCCTGTTCTTGTCTCTGCGTGATTGAGCCCTTTTTCCACTCCTGCTCCCCACCATCCGGTGGAAGACTGAGGTGGAGGGAGTCCCGGCGGGTCGATCCTCTTTCAAGGATTGGCTTCTTCCCTGCTGTTTTTCCAAAAGCTTGGCTCAAGTGGATGTCTTTCAATAGATCACAGCGAGGTAGCTCCTCAGCTACGAACGAAACCCTGACTCGCATTTAGTTCACTGTCCCCTGGGGTCAGCCTCCGGGAGGGCAGGCATCACCCCAGGACAGGGCTCCTCCTGTCCCTCTCCTTTGCTGCCTCTCCCTCTGCCTATCCGATATGTAGTCCATATTATATAGTAATCTTTACAGGCCATACAAGGGTGCCTTGTAAGGCCTGTTAAGATAACTGTATAATCATGACAAAAAATGTACAAAATGATGTGAATATGAAAACTGATTAAAACAGCATTGAAAAAATATTTTGATGTGCCGTAGATCTACCTACATATCGGATAAACTATTATCTTCTATCACTACCCACCTTCCGAGGTTTTGCAGATATCATCCTACACTTCACTCTCCCTCTGCCTAGAAGGGCCTTCTTTACTCTTCACCAACCCTGCTGCCCTAAAGCCTTTGACAGCACCCGCCTCAGCTAGAAGAGCCTCCCGGCTCACCCCTACACGAGCTCGTGCCTTGTTGGCCTCAGAGCGAGGACATCGACTAAAAGGGTGACCGAGCTCACTGCACAGGTTGCACCTAATCTCCTCACAAATTGCGGCAAGGTGACCTGTCCTCGACACAGAGCGCACTTTTGCACCCGGCGCTGAAGTGTGTTGGGCTGCCACACTTGTGGCAGAGCTTAGGCTACCCCTGTACAAGTAATACTGTAAAGAGTGATCTGGAAAAGCTGAATTAAAACCTAACTTTTATTTAATTACTGATAAAAGATAGTCCCACAGGTATTCACAGACACCACAAACGCCTTCAAGTCCCTCAGTATACGGGATAATTGTGCACAGTTAGATAAGATAAATGCAGCGACTACTGAAAAGAGGTGCTGCACTGGTGGTTATCTGTGCGTCGTTTGAGAGTATAGCACCTACCAGTGCAGCACCTCTTTTCAGTAGTCGCTGCATTTATCTTATCTAACTCGCCGTCGCCAGACCCTGAAAGTGAGGAGGCCAAAGAGGGTAGCCCCTCCTCCTCCACAGCAGCAACAGTGGCATAACTCCTACCAGATGTCATCGCTGCCACAGGAGGAGCAGCCGGGCCAGTCCCTCCCCCCATTATAGCAGTACCGGATATACTAGCAGCCGCAGCTACACCAGACCCCACCGAAGGCGTCAAACTTGGTCCACCAGCCACTATAACAGCAGCTTCCCCACCCCCACCCCCTGCTCCAACCAGCAGAATCTGATGCAACCACACCCACATTTTCTTAAGCCACTACATTAATACTGCTTGCCATTATGATGTTACTTGCCACTTTTGCTTTGGCCACATTTATTCTCACTTCTGATGCTGAATCAGCCTGGGTCTTAGCCTTTCTGGCTAATCTCTCTTGGCTGCCAGTCTTTTTCTTTTCAAATACATTCTTCCTCCTTACAGCCTGCACCACCTCCTCTCCTGTGCTGGAGGCAGACAAGAGCAGGCTCAGCAGGCTTAATAAATTGTGCAGACTGTCCGGACATGGAGGGCCGGTGTTCTATCAAAATACCTTACCCCGTGAAAATCCCTTACCCCTCGTGACTTCTGGTGACCCGACCGCATCGGACATGATGAAGATCAGCTGGAGGAGGGGGTGTGCGCCTCAGCGTAAGCGCACTACCACAGGTGCGCAAGCGCACTACCACGGGTAAGGTGAAATTGCAGGGAGACCTGCGAGAGAAGCGGCCACCAAATACGCATGTGCAACCATCAACAGCTAGGCTCCAGGAGACACTGATCAAATACCCCCCCAATACACTAATCAAATCCTGCCCCCCCCCCCCAATATGCTGCACCCCCACTCCGGATGCAGAACAGCTTCCGACACAGCTTACCGAATTTTGGGGTGTCCGGGACACGGACCCGAACCCGGACATTTTCAAAAAAGTTCGGGTTCGGGTTCGTTGTTCGTCGATTACTTCCCGCTTTCTGAAGGGCTGCAGAGCAGCCAATCAGCTAGAGTTTTACTTCTTGCCCTAAGAGCCCATCACAGCCATGCCTACTAATGGCATGGTTGTGATTGGCCAAGTGCAGCATGTGACCCAGCCTCTATTTAAGCTGGAGTCACGTAGCGCCGCACGTCACACTGCTCTGATTAGTGTAGGGAGAGGATGCAGCTTCTGTCAGGGCGAGATTAGGCAGGGTAAAGTCAGCAACAGCACCTAATGAACGGATCGATCTACAGCTGTGAATGATTGAACTTCTGCTAGTTACTTGCTCACTGGTTTTTAGGCTGCACAGAGCGTTTTTCTGTCACTTATTTTCTGGGTTGATCGGCGGCCATTTTGTGACTTGTGGTGCACCAGAAGAAGCTGCCACCAAGTGCATCAATCCATCAATACTAGTTTTTTTTTGTTTTTGCTATATCCTACATCAGGGGCTTGGCTGTGCTAATTGTCACCCCTAGAAACTCAGGATAGCAATTTCTATATTTTATTAAGGGGTTAAATAAAATTGCCCAAATACCAATCCCCTAAATCTGGTGTTCCAGCTTTGGCTAGACAAGTATAATACTGTCTGCTGTCTGGCAAAGGATAGATTATTTTCTGTGGTGAAATTCAATTGCCAAAATAGCAATACCATAAATCAGTGGTTTCAGCTGTGGCTGGCAAAATATAATAGTGTCCGCCAAAACATATATTTTGTTCTGGGGTGTAATTCACTTGCCAAAATAGCAATACCCTGAATCTGGTGTCCCAGCTGTTGCAGGCCAGGTTTCATAGTATCCACCAAAACATATATTTTGTTCTGGGGTGAAATTAATCTGCCAAAATAGCAATAACCTGAATCTGGTGTCCCAGCTGTTGCAGGCCAGGTTTCATAGTGTCCGCCAAAACATATATTTTGTTCTGGGGTGAAATTCAATTGCCAAAATAGCGATACCATAAATCAGTGGTTTTAGCTGTGGCTGGCAAAATATAATAGTGTCCGCCAAAACATATATTTTGTTCTGGGGTGTAATTCACTTGCCAAAATAGCAATACCCTGAATCTGGTGTCCCAGCTGTTGCAGGCCAGGTTTCATAGTGTCCGCCAAAACATATATTTTTTTCTGGGGTGAAATTCAATTGTCAAAATAGCAATACCCTGAATCTGGTGTCCCAGCTGTTGCAGGCCAATTGTAAATCTGTCCATAAAAGGATACCTTTCATCCAGGGCCTAAATACTAGCCCTAAAAGAGATATTGCCCTAAATCAGTGGTTACTGCTGTGCCTGGATTAGTGTAATACGCTACATAAATAAATAGGCAGATAGTGTTAGGTGCCTGTAAAAAAAGGCCTGAATTTGAAATCAATACATTGGGCCAAATATTTTTTTTCTTATTGTGGTGCTTGGTGAACCGTAACAAAAAGGAAAACATCTAGTAAGGGACGCAGACGCGGTCGTGGTGGTGTTAGTGTACCCTCTGGTGCTGGGAGAGGACGTGGCCATTCTGCCACAGCCACACGTCCTAGTGAACCAACTACCTCAGGTTCCAGTACCCGCCAGGATTTACAGCGATATTTGGTGGGGCCCAATGCCGTTCTAAGGATGGTAAGGCCTGAGCAGGTACAGGCGCTAGTCAATTGGGTGGCCGACAGTGGATCCAGCACGTTCACAACATTATCTCCCACCCAGTCTTCTGCTGAAAGCGCACAGGTGGTGCCTGAAAACCAAGCCCATCAGTCTGTCACATCACCCCCATGCATATCAGGGAAACTGTCTGAGCCTCAAGTTATGCAGCAGTCTCTTATGCTGTTTGAAGACTCTGCTGGCAGGGTTTCCCAAGGAAATCCACCTAGCCCTTCCCCAGTGGTGGAAGACATAGAATGCACTGATGCACAACCACTGATGTTTCCTGATGATGAGGACATGGGAATACCACCTCATCGGAGTCCGCACGTCTCTGATGATGACGAAACACAGGTGCAAACTGCTGCGTCTTTCTGCAGTGTGCAGACCGAACAGGAGGTCAGGGAGGAAGACTGTGTGGAAGACGATGCAGGGGACGATGAGGTCCTAGACCCCACATGGAATGAAGGTCGTGCCACTGACTTTCATAGTTCAGAGGAAGAGGCAGTGGTGAGACCGAGCCAACAGCGTAGCAAAAGAGGGAGCAGGAGGCAAAAGCAGAACAGCCGCCGCCAAGAGAGTTCGCCTGCTACTGGCCACCGACACCAGGGACCGAGCACCCCAAAGGCAGCTTCAAGGAGTTCCCTGGCATGGCACTTCTTTAAACAATGTGCTGATGACAAGACCCGAGTGGTTTGCACACTGTGCCATCAGATCCTGAAGCGAGGCAATAACGTTCTAAACCTTAGCACAACCTGCATGACCAGGCATCTACATGCAAAGCATGAACTGCAGTGGAGTAAACACCTTAAAAGCAAGGAACTCACTCTGGCTCCCCCTGCTTCCTCTTCTGCTGCTGCCTCGGCCTCTTCCTCTGCCTCGGGAGAAATGTTGGCACCTGCCGCCCACCAAACAGAGGATGTCCCACCGACAACACCACCTGCGTCACCAAGCATCTCCACCATGTCACACGGCAGCGTTCAGCTCTCCATCTCACAAACCTTGGAGAGAAAGCGTAAATTCCCACCTAGCCACCCTCGAGCCCTGGGCCTGAATGCCAGCATTTCTAAACTACTGGCCTTTGAAATGCTGTCATTCAGGCTGGTGGACACAGACAGCTTCAAACAGCTGATGTCCATGGCTGTCCCACAGTATGTTGTTCCCAGCCGCCACTACTTCTCCAAGACAGCCGTGCCTTCCCTGCACAACCAAGTATCCGATAAAATCAAGTGTGCACTGCGCAACGCCATCTGTGGCAAAGTCCACCTAACCACACATACGTGGACCAGTAAGCACGGTCAGGGACGCTATATCTCCCTAACTGGGTAAATGTAGTGGCGGCTGGGCCGCAGGTGGAGAGTTCCTTGGCGCATGTCTTTCCGCCGCCAAGGATCGCAGGGCATCATTCTTTGCCTCCTCCTCCTACTCGGCTTCCTCCTCCTCTGCTTCCACTAGCTCATCCAGTCAGCCACACACCTTCACCACCAACTTCAGCACAGCCCGGGGTAAACGTCAGCAGGCCATTCTGAAACTCATATGTTTGGGGGACAGGCCCCACACCGCGCAGGAGTTGTGGCGGGGTATTGAACAACAGACCGACGAGTGGTTTCTGCCGGTGGGCCTCAAGCCCGGCCTGGTGGTGTGCGATAATGGGTGAAATCTCGTCGCAGCTCTGGGCTAGCCGGTTTGACGCACATTCCTTGCCTGGCGCATGTGCTGAATTTGGTGGTGCAGAAGTTCATTCACAACTACCCCGACATGTCAGAGCTGCTGCATAAAGTGAGGGCCGTCTGTACGTGCTTCGGGCGTTCACATCCTGCCGCTGCTCGCCTGTCTGCGCTACAGCGGAACTTCGGCCTTCCCTCTCACTGCCTCATATGCGACATGCCCACCAGGTGGAACTCCACCTTGCACATGCTGGAGAGACTGTGCGAGCAGCAGCAGGCCATAGTGGAGTTTCAGCTGCAGCACGCACGCGTCAGTCGCACTGCGGAACAGCACCACTTCACCACCAATGATTGGGCCTCCATGCGAGACCTGTGTGCCTGTTGCGCTGTTTCGAGTACTCCACCAACATGGCCAGTGGCGATGACACCGTTATCAGCGTTACAATACATAGTAACATAGTATATAAGGCCGAAAAAAGACATTTGTCCATCCAGTTCGACCTGTTTCCCGCAAGTTGATCCAGAGGAAGGCAAAAAACCCCTGTGAGGCAGAAGCCAATTTTCCTCACTTAAGGGGAAAAAATTCCTTCCCGACTCCAATCAGGCATCAGAATAACTCCCTGGATCAACGACCCATCTTTAGTAGCTATAGCCTGAAATATTATTACGCTCCAGAAATACATCCAGGCCCCTCTTGAATTCCTTTATTGTACTCATCATCACCACTTCCTCAGGCAGAGAGTTCCATAGTCTTACTGCTCTTACCGTGAAGAACCCTTTTCTATGTTTGTTTACAAACCTTCTTTCCTCCAGACGCAGAGGATGTCCCCTCGTCACAGTCACAGTCCTGGGGATAAATAGATGATGGGAGTGATCTCTGTACTGACCCCTGATATATTTATACATAGTTATTAGATCTCCCCTCAGTCGTCTTTTTTCTAGAGTGAATAACCCTAATTTTGATACCCTTTCAGGGTACTGTAGTTGCCCCATTCCAGTTATTACTTTAGTTGCCCTCCTCTGAACCCTCTCTAGCTCTTCTATGTCTGCCTTGTTCACGGGAGCCCAGAACTGTACACAGTACTCCATGTTTGGTCTGACTAGTGATTTATAAAGTGGTAAGACTATATTTTCATCACGGGCATCTATGCCCCTTTTGATGCAACCCATTATCTTATTGGCCTTGGCGGCAGCTGCCTGACACTGGTTTTTACAACTTAGTTTGTTATTTATTAAAATTCCTAGATCCTTTTCCATGTCAGTGTTACTGAGTGTTTTACCATTTAGTATGTACGGGTGACTTGCATTATTCCTTCCCATGTGCATAACTTTACATTTGTCAGTGTTAAACCTCATCTGCCATTTCTCTGCCCAAGCCCCCAATCTATCCAGATCCCTCTGTAGCAGAAAACTGTCCTCTTCAGTGTTAATTACTTTACACAGTTTAGTGTCATCTGCAAAAATTGATATATTACTGGCAGGCCTTCTACAACATCATTAATATATATATTGAAGAGAATAGGGCCCAATACTGAACCCTGAGGTACTCCACTAGTGACAGTGACCCCTCCAGTACTGACCCCTGAGGTACCCCACTAGTGACAGTGACCCCTCCAGTACTGACCCCTGAGGTACCCCACTAGTGACCGTGACCCAATCTGAGTGTGTACCGTTAATAACCACCCTCTGTTTTCTATTACTGAGCCAGTTACTTACCCACATACAGATATTTTCTCCTAGTCCAAGTGTTCTCATTTTATATACTAACCTTTTATGTGGTACAGCGTCAAATGCTTTGGAGAAGTCCAGATATACGACATCCATTGATTCGCCGCTGTCAAGTCTAGAACTTACCTCCTCATAGAAACTGATTAAATTAGTTTGACATGACCGATCCCTCATGAAGCCATGCTGATATGGTGTAATTTGCTTATTTTCATTGAGATACTCTAAGATAGCATCTCTCAGAAACCCTTCAAACAGTTTCCCCACAACAGATGTTACACTTACCGGCCTATAGTTTCCAGGCTCTGTTTTTGGACCCTTTTTGAATATTGGCACCACATTTGCTATACGCCAGTCTGGTGGAACATTCCCTGTCAGTATGGAGTCTGTGAATATCAAAAATAAGGGTCTGGCTAGGACATCACTTAATTCCCTTAGGATACGGGGGTGTATGCCATCCGGTCCTGGCGATTTGTCTATTTTAATCTTTTTAAGTCGCTGTTGTACTTCTTTCTGGGTCAGACAGGGCACTTTTAAAGGGGAATTTACTTTTACATTTTGCATTTCATCTGACAGTTTATTTTCCTCTGTGAAAACAGTGGTGAAGAAAATATTTAATAGCTTGGCTTTATCCTCGTCGCTTTCTGCAACTCCCCCCTCATTGCTATGTAGAGGGCCGACTCCTTCAGGTTTATATTTTTTACCATTTATATAATTGAAAAACATTTTAGGGTTAGTTTTGCTCTCTTTGGCAATTAATCTCTCGGTCTCTAGTTTGGCAGTTTTTATTAGTTTTTTACATATTCTATTTTTTTCCTTATAGTTTATCAGTGCTTCCTGGCTCCCCTCCTGTTTTAGTGATTTATATGCTTTCTTTTTGTCATTTATTGCCTTCTTTACGGTTCCATTTATCCACATTGGTTTCTTCTTATTTCTTAGCCTTTTATTTCTATAAGGTATGCATCGATCACAATTTGATGTTACAATGCTTTTAAAAATCTCCCATTTTGTGGTTGTATTTTTATTTTTGAGGACTATGTCCCAGTTAATTGGGCCTATGGCCTCGCTTAGTTGGCTAAATTTTGCTTTTTTGAAGTCCGGTATTCTTGTTCCTCCCTGTAGAAACTCTCATTTGAAGGATAATTGGAAGGTTATAACTTTATGGTCACTATTTCCCAGGTGTCCCCCGACCTGCACGTCTGTTGTTCTGTCAGGTCTATTGGTTAATACTAAGTCCAGTATGGCCGTCCCTCTAGTGGGGTCCTGAACCAGTTGGGAAAGGAAATTGTCTTTGGCTATTGCCAAGAACCTGTTTCCTTTATGGGATGTACAGGTTTCAGTTTCCCAGTCTATATCTGGGTAGTTGAAGTCCCCCATAATAACCACCTGATTATAGTTTGCCGCCTTGTTTATCTCGTTTAGTAATAGATTTTCTGCGGACTCTGGTATATTAGGTGGTTTATAGTAAACTCCTATTAGTAATTTATTATTGTTTTTGGCTCCATTTATCTCCACCCACAGTGACTCCACATTTTCGTGTCCCTCACAGATGTCTTCACGGAGTGTGGGCTTTAGACAGGACTTTATGTAAAGGCAGACCCCTCCCCCTCTCCGGTTTTGACGATCCTTTCTGAACAGATTGTAACCTTGTACATTAACTGCCCAGTCATAGCTATCATCCAGCCATGTCTCAGTTATTCCCACTGTCACATTCCTCCTCACACATCACTAATTCCAGTTCCCCAGTTTTATTAGTCAGGCTTCTGGCATTAGTATACATACATTTGAGAGGTTTATGCATATTTTTTGCCCTACACCTTTCCTTCTGAACTTTTCTAGTCCCTCCTTCCATTTCTCCCCCAGTCCCACTACCTTGCCCCCGGTCTCTATCTGCACTATCTTCCCCTCCTATAATGTAATTTCTCTCCCCCCCAGTCCCTAGTTTAAACACTCCTCCAACCTTCTAGCCATCTTTCTCCCCAACACGGCTGCCCCTTCCCCATTGAGGTGCAGCCCGTCCCTACGATAGAGCCTGTAGCCGATAGCAAAGTCGGCCCAGTTCTCCATGAATCCAAAACCCTGCTTCCTACACCAGTTCTTGAAACACTTGTTAACCTCTCTAATCTCCCGCTGCCTCTCTTGTGTGGCCCGTGGTACAGGCAGTATTTCGGAAAATACTACCTTTGAGGTCCTTGCCCTAAGCTTTTGACCTAAATCCCTGAAATCATTCTTAAGGACTAGTGATGAGCGGCAGGTGCCATATTCGATTTCGACGAAATTCGCGAATATTCGTATGAATATTCGTTTCATATTCGTCGAAATCGAATATTCGTCATTTTTCTAGTTATCGCGATTAACATGCGATTTAAATAATCGCATATTGCGATTTTAACTTAAGGCTACTTTCCTATTGGTTTCATATCTAGAATTAGCGAGGATGACGAATATGACGAATGTATTCGTCATATTCCTCAAAACGAAGATAACGAAGTATTCTACATCTTCGTTTTAGCTACCTATTCGTCAACTTCGCTAATTCTAGCAATCAAATAGGAGGGTTGACTATAGAGACAGCTGTGTTTAATTCGCTATGCGATTTTTTTATTTTTTTTTTAATAAATAGAACAATAATAATATAATATAATATAATAATTTTATTAAGTAATATAATTATTGTATTAAAAAAAAAAAAAAATCGCATAGCGAATTTAACACAGCTGTCTGGTAAGTCAACCTTCCTATTTGATTGCTAGAATTAGCGAATAGCGAGGTTGACGAATAGGTTGCTAAAACGAAGATGTAGAATACTTCGTTATCTTCGTTTTGAGGAATATGACGAATACATTCGTCATATTCGCTATTCGCTAATTCTACCAAGCCAACCATAACTTCCGTGCTCATGGAGCGTCCCCATCACCATGGGAACGTCTCCATATACTAAAATGTACTGTCGGATTTGAGGAATTACGTTGAAATCGCAATGCGATTAATTCAAGTTATATTAATCGCATTGCGATTTCAACTTAGAGCTGGGTTTATAATGGGTCAGCTTGCTAGAATTAACGAAGTTAACGAATATGGAATATAGCAGCAGTGCTAAGTTGAAATCACAATGCGATTAATTTAACTTAAAGTATTCGCATTGCGATTTCAACTTAGCACTGCTAGTGCATAGCTATATTCCATATTCGTTAACCCTTTGGCATACTTCCTCACAAGCGTCCCGTCACCATGGGAAAGCCTGGTGGTTAGAATATACCATCGGATCTGAGTTAGATCGTGAAAACTCAAATCCGATGGTATATTCTAACACAGAGGCGTTCCCATGGTGATGGGGACGCTTAGTTAGAGTATACCAACACGCGCATACATACCGGCTCCCTGCTGCCTGGAGGCACCTGTCCTCTGACAGGGCACTGTGATCTGCACTATTAACCCCTCAGATGCCGCACTTGAGGGGTAAATAGTGCGGATCACAGCACCCTGTCAGAGGTCGGGTGCCGCCGGGCAGCAGTGCGCCTCCCACTATTAAAATCATTAATGGGCAGTGCGCCCTAATTCCCCTCACCAGTATTACAAACAATAATTGGTGGCCAGTGCCGATCCCCCTATTAAACATCATTGGTGGCCAGTGTGCGCCGACAATCCCTCCCCGTATTAATTATCGCTGGTCAGTGCGCACTCAATCCCCTCCCTCCCCAGTAAAAATCATTGCTGGCAGTGCGCCTCCCTCTCCCCCTCCCATCATTGGTGGCAGCGGCAGCTCCGATCAGAGTCCCAGCAGTGTAATGCTGGGGCTCCGATCGATTACCATGGCAGCCAGGACGCTACTGCAGTCCTGGCTGCCATGGTTAGTTAGTCAGCATTGTACTTACCTGCGCTGGGCCGCTGGGCGCTCCTTCCCCTCAAACTGTGAGTTTGAGAAGATTTTTACTGGGGAGGGAGGGGGATTGAGTGCGCACTGACCAGCGATAATTAATACTGGGGAGGGATTGTCGGCGCACACTGGCCACCAATGATGTTTAATAGGGGGATCGGCACTGGCCACCAATTATTGTTTGTAATACTGGTGAGGGGGAATTAGGCGCACTGCCCATTAATGATTTTAATAGTGGGAGAGACTGCTGCCCGGCGGTACCCGACCTCTGACAGGTGCTGTGATCCGCACTATTAACCCTCAGGTGCGGCACCTGAGGGGTTAATAGTGCAGATCACAGTGCCCTGTCAGAGGACAGGTGCCTCCAGGCAGCAGGGAGCCGGTATGTATGCGCGTGTTGGTATACTTGACTAGCTGCCCTCATCACCATGGGAACGCCTCTGTGTTAGAATATACCATCGGATTTGAGTTTTCACGATCTAACTCAGATCCGATGGTATATTCTAACCACCAGGCGTTCCCATGGTGACGGGGACGCTTGTGGGGAGGAGTATGCCAAAGGGGTTTAACTGTACTGTTTGGAGGGGGAAAAAAAGACGAATATTCTAAAAAATGTCAAAACGAATATATTCGCTATAGTGCTATATATTCGTTTTTTAGAATATTCGTCTTTTTTCAACATCTAAAGTCATGATTCCTCCCTGCTTCTTGCTTGTGGGCCGATGACTCATTGACCCACAAGCATTTTAAGCAGGGAGGAATCATTTGTTCAGATGGAAAAAATGACGAATATTCGATATAACGAATATATAGCAGTATATTCGCAATATTCGCGAATTATCGAAGTTGCGATATTCGCGATTAATATTCGCTATTCGAATATTCGCGCTCAACACTATTAAGGACGCTCCACCTTCCTCTAACTTTGTCATTGGTTCCGATATGGACCATGACCGCTGGATCTTCTCCAGCCCCTCCCAGTAATCTGTCAACCCGATCTGCGATGTGTCGAACTCTAGCGCCAGGAAGACAGCACACTGTTCGGCGATCACGATCTTTGTGACAGATCGCCCTATCTGTACCCCTAATAATGGAGTCTCCCACTACCAGCACCTGTCTGGCCTGCCCTGCTCTCCTGGTCCCCTGCTTACTGGAGCTGACATTCCCCTGACCGGCAGAGGAAGTGTCTGGCTGCAGCGGTGCTGTCCCTGATCTGCCATCCTCCTCATCTGCCAAACGTGCAAACTTGTTGGGGTGTGTCAGATCAGGGCTAGCCTCCCTGGCACTCTTCCCTCTACCCCGCTTTCTTACTGTCACCCAGCTAGCTACCTCACTCTCCTCAGCCTCCTCGCTACCACCCTCCCCACATCTACCCCAAAGACTGCTTGCTCGGTGAGCAGCAAACTCTTTGCAAATTGTCAGTGGCTCTCAGTGTTGCAATATGCCCGTTTAGAGACTCGATGTGCGATTCCAAACGGGTAATTTGCTCACATTTTGAACAAAGATATGCACCCTCAAACGGCTGTTCCAGGACTGCATACATCATGCAAGATGTGCACTGGACGGCATTGTCAATTGTGCAAGACATACTAAATGGGGATTACACCACAAAAACAAAAAAAAATACAATATAATCTAGTTACAAGAACTGACGAATTTCAGTCCCCCACTGAAGTCCCTGAATCTGAAGTCACTTAATCTTAAGTCACACTTACACAACCACACACTTAATCAACCACGCGTCGCGACCAACCTCGCGTTATATATATATCTACTTATATAAGTATGCTGTAAATGAAACTCAAATACACCAGCCTGTTTTTTTTCCCTCTGGATTCAAAGGCTGAGTTCTCCTTACTGCTGACTTCTTAAAGGCTCCTAATTAGGCAGACACACCCTAATTACTCACCTGTGCAACCCCAGTCCCAGTGTACAATAGAGTCAAATACCACTTCTATGTCTCCTTGAGAAAACGCTTAGGGCGATGATGGAAGAGGAGGTGGCCCAGGAGGAGGAGGAGGAGGATGAGGGGTCATTTTTAGCACTTTCAGGCCAGTCTGTTAGAAGTGGCTCAGGGGGAGGTTTTTTGCAACAGCAGAGACCAGGTATAAATGTGGCCAGCCAGGGCCCACTACTGGAGGACGAGGAGGATGAGGAGGAGGTGGAGGAGGATGAGGATGAAGCAGGTTCACAGCGGGGTGGCACCCGACACAGCTCAGGCAAATCACTGGTGCGTGGCTGGGGGGATACGGAGGACGATGACGATACGCCTCCCACAGAGGACAGCTTGTCCTTACCTCTGGGGAGCCTGGCACACATGAGCGACTACATGCTGCAGTGCCTGCGCAACGACAGCAGAGTTGCCCACATTTTAACGTGTGCGGACTACTGGGTTGCCACCCTGCTGGATCCCCGGTACAAAGACAATGTGCCCACCTTACTTCCTGCATTGGAGCGTGATAGGAAGATGCGCGAGTACAAGCGCACGCTGGTAGACGCGCTCCTGAGAGCATTCCCAAATGTCACAGGGGAACAGGTGGAAGCCCAAGGCGAAGGCAGAGGAGGAGCAAGAGGTCGCCAACGCAGCTGTGTCACGGCCAGCTCCTCTGAGGGCAGGGTTAGCATGGCAGAAATGTGGAAAAGTTTTGTCTCCACGCCACAGCTAACTGCACCACCACCTGATACGGAACGTGTTAGCAGGAGGCAGCATTTCAACATGGTTGAACAGTACGTCTGCACACCCCTCCACGTACTGACTGATGGTTTTGCACCATTCAACTTCTGGGTCTCCAAATTGTCCACGTGGCCAGAGTTAGCATCTTATGTCTTGGAGGTGCTGGCCTGCCCGGCGGCCAGCGTTTTGTCTGAACGTGTATTCAGCATGGCAGGGGGCGTCATTACTGACAAACGCAGCCGCTTGTCCACAGCAAACATGGACAAGCTGACGTTCATAAAAATGAACCAGGCATGGATCCCACAGGACCTGTGCCTCCCTTGTGCAGAATAGACATTTATAACTGCCTCCCCCTCAACCATGTATTCTTGTACTCCGGGGCACTTCTTTATTGAATCCTCATTTTTTTAACTTTACCATGATCTTGCGGTGCAACCCAAAGTTGAATGAACCTCTCCTCTGTCTGGGTAGTGGGGCCGAAATAACTGAGAGTGGCCTTCTCCGGTGGTGGTTGATATGACGCATGATTCCTTGCTGTGGGACCTCTCTCCTCTGTCTGGGTGCTGGGCCGAAATAACTGAGAGTGGCCTTCTCTGGTGGTGGTTGATATGACGCATGATTCCTTGCTGTGGGACCTCTCTCCTCTGTCTGGGTGCTGGGCCGAAATAACTGAGAGTGGCCTTCTCCGGTGGTGGTTGATATGACGCATGATTCCTTGCTGTGGGACCTCTCTCCTCTGTCTGGGTGCTGGGCTGAAATATCTGAGAGTGGCTTTCTCCGGTGGTGGTTGATATGACGCATGATTCCTTGCTGTGGGACCTCTCTCCTCTGACTGGGTGCTGGGGCCGAAATAACTGAAAATGGCCTTCTCCAGTGGTGGGTAATATGACGCATGATTCCTTGCTGTGGGACCTCTCTTCTCTATCTGGGTGCTGGGGCCAAAATAACTGAAAGTGGCCTTCTCCAGTGGTGGGGAATATGACGCATGATTCCTTGCTGTGGGACCTGTATCCTCGGTCTGGGTGCTGGCCGAAATAACTGAAAGTGGCCTTCTCCAGTGGTGGTTGATATGATGCATGATTCCTTGCTGTGGGACCTGTATCCTCGTTCTGGGTGCTGGGCCGAAATAACTGAAAGTGGCCTTCTCCAGTGGTGGGTGATATGACGCATGATTTCTTGCTGTGGGACCTCTCTCCTCGTTCTGGGTGCTGGCCAAAATAACTGAGAGTGGCCTTCTCCGGTGGTGGGTGATATGACGCATGATTACTTGCTGTGGGACCTGTATCCTGGGTCTGGGTGCTGGGCCGAAATAACTGAAAGTGGCCTTCTCCAGTGGTGGGTGATATGACGCATGATTCCTTGCTGTGGGACCTCTCTCCTCGGTCTGGGTGCTGGCCGAAATAACTGAGAGTGGCCTTCTCCGGTGGTGGTTGATATGACGCATTATTCCTTGCTGTGGGACCTCTTTCCTCTGTCTGGGTGCTGGTGCCGAAATTACTGAAAGTGGCCTTCTCCAGTGTTGAGTGATATGACGCATGATTCCTTGCAGTGGGACCTGTCTCCAATTGATATTGGTTATATTTTATTTATTTTATTTTATTTTAATTCATTTCCCTATCCACATTTGTTTGCAGGGGATTTACCTACATTTTGCTGCCTTTGGCAGCCCTCTAGCCCATTCTTGGACTATTTTACAGCCTTTTTAGTGCCTAAAAGTTCGGGTCCCCATTAACTTCAATGGGGTTCGGGTTCGGGATAAAGTTCGGATCGAGTTCGGATCCCGAACCCGAACATTTTCGGGAAGTTCCCGAACCCGAACATCCAGGTGTTCGCTCATCTCTACTAAACATTTAAATAGTTAGGGTTAGGGTTAGGGTTTGGTTTAGGGTTAGGGTTAGGGTTAACTCTAACTCTAACACTTAACCCTAATCTTAACCCTAACCCAAACAATGAGTCCATACTTGAGAAAATCAGCCAAAATAAAAAAAAATCATTTCAGAACATGGAAACAAAGAATTACGATTTTTATTGGTTTCTAATTGCTTTTATTGTATGAAAACAAAATAAAATAAGAAAATACAAATATTGTGCATTGCCTCAACCGCAAAAACCTCCTCTATTGACATACCCCATGACGTACCCATTTAAATAGGTTTAGGGTTAGTGTTTGGGTTTGGATTTGGGTTAGGGTTTGGGTTAGGGTTAACTATAACCCTAAGCCTTAACCCTAACCCTTAACTCTAACCTTAACCCTAACCCCAAAAATGAGTCCATATTTGAGACAATCAGCCAAAATAAAAAAAAATTGCTTTCAGAAAATAGAAACAAAGAATTACGATTTTTATTAGTTCCTAATTGCTTTTATGGTATGAAAACAAAAAAGAAATAAGAAAAATACAAATAATGGGATTCGCATCAACCGTAACAACCTCCTCAATTGACTTACCTCATGACCTAAACATTTAAATAGGGTTAGGGTTAGGGTTTGGGTTAGGGTTAGGGTTAAGGGTTAGGGTTAGAGTTAGAGTTAGGGTTTAACTCTAACCCTAACACTTAACCCTAACCTTAACCCTAACCCAAAAAATGAGTCCATACTTGAAAAAATCAGCCAATATATAAAAAAAAATCCATTTAGAAAATGGAAACAAAGAATTACGATTTTTATTTTGTTTTTAAACAAAATAATATAAGAAAAATACAAATAATGGGCATCGCCACAACCCTAGCAACCTCCGCTATTGAATTCCCTCATGACCTACCCTCTTGGGTTTGTTTAGGGTTAAGGTTAACCCTAACTCTAAACCAAAAAATGAGAACATACTTGAGACAATCGGACAAAATAAAAAAAAAATTGCTTTCAGAAAATGGAAATAAAGAATTACGATTTTTATTGGTTTGTAATTGCTTTTATGGTATGAAGACAAAATAAAATAAGAACACAAATAATGGGCATTGCCACAACCGTAACAACCTCCTCTATTGACTTACCTCCTGACCTACCCATTTAAATAGGGTTAGGATTGACCCTAAACCTAACGCTTAACCCTAACTTTAACCCTAACCCAAAAAATTGTCCATACTTGAGGTAATCAGCCAAAATAAAAAAAATTGCTTTCAGAAAATAGAAACAAAGAAATAAGATTTTTATTGTGTCTTATTTGATTTGATGGTATGAAAACAAATCAAAATGAGAGTAATACACATAATGGGCATCGCCACAACCCTATCAACCTCCTCTATTGACTTACCTCATGACCTACCGTCTTGGGAAGGTTTAGGGTTAGGGTTAACCCTTACCCTAACCCAAAAAATGAGAACATTCATGAGACAATAGGACAAAATAAAAAAGAATAGCTTTCAGAAAATGGAAGCAAAGAATTACGATTTTTATTGTTTCCTAATTGCTTTTATGGTATGAAAACAAAATAAAATAAGAAAAATACATATGATGGGCATTGCCTCAACTGTAACAACCTCTTTATTGACTTATCTCATGACCTACCCATTTAAATAGGGTTAGGCCTAAGGTTAGGTTTTGGGTTTGAGTTAAGTTAGGTTAGGGATAGGGTTAGGGTTAACTCTAACCCTAAGCCCTAACCCTAACCCTTAACTCTAACCTTAACCCTAACCCCAAAAATGAGTCCATACTTGAGACAATCAGCCAAAATAAAAAAATTGCTTTCAGAAAATAGAAACAAAGAAATATGATTTGTATTGTGTCCGTATTGCTTTGATGGTATAAAACAAAATAAAATTAGAAAAATACACATAATGGGCAACGCCACAACCCTAACAACCTCCTCTATTGACTTACCTCATGACCTACCCATTTAAATAGGGTTAGGGTTAACTATAACTTAAAACTTAACCCTAATCTTAACCCTAACCCAAACAATGAGTCCATACTTGAGAAAATCAGCCAAAATAAAAAAAAATCATTTCAGAACATGGAAACAAAGAATTACGATTTTTATTGGTTTCTAATTGCTTTTATTGTATGAAAACAAAATAAAATAAGAAAATACAAATATTGTGCATTGCCTCAACCGCAAAAACCTCCTCTATTGACATACCCCATGACGTACCCATTTAAATAGGTTTAGGGTTAGTGTTTGGGTTTGGATTTGGGTTAGGGTTTGGGTTAGGTTAACTATAACCCTAAGCCTTAACCCTAACCTTAACTCTAACCTTAACCCTAACCCCAAAAATGAGTCCATATTTGAGACAATCAGCCAAAATAAAAAAATTGCTTTCAGAAAATAGAAACAAAGAATTACGATTTTTATTAGTTCCTAATTGCTTTTATGGTATGAAAACAAAAAGAAATAAGAAAAATACAAATAATGGGATTCGCATCAACCGTAACAACCTCCTCAATTGACTTACCTCATGACCTAAACATTTAAATAGGGTTAGGGTTAGGGTTTGGGTTAGGTTAGGGTTAAGGGTTAGGGTTAGAGTTAGAGTTAGGTTTAACTCTAACCCTAACACTTAACCCTAACCTTAACCCTAACCCAAAAAATGAGTCCATACTTGAAAAAATCAGCCAATATATAAAAAAATCCATTTAGAAAATGGAAACAAAGAATTACGATTTTTATTTTGTTTTTAAACAAAATAAAATAAGAAAAATACAAATATTGGGCATCGCCACAACCCTAACAACCTCCGCTATTGAATTACCTCATTACCTACCCTCTTGGGTTTGTTTAGGGTTAAGGTTAACCCTAACCCTAAACCAGAAAATGAGAACATACTTGAGACAATCGGACAAAATAAAAAAAAAATTGCTTTCATAAAATGGAAATAAAGAATTACAATTTTTATTGGTTCGTAATTGCTTTTATGGTATGAAAACAAAATAAAATAAGACGAACACAAATAATGGGCATTGCCCCAACCGTAACAACCTCCTCTATTGACTTACCTCATGACCTACCCATTTAAAAAAGGTTAGGATTGACCCTAAACCTAACGCTTAACCTTAACCCTAACCCAAAAAATTGTCCATAATTGAGATAATCAGCCAAAATAAAAAAAATTGCTTTCAGAAAATGGAAACAAAGAATTAAGATTTTTTTTGCTTCTTAATTGATTTGATGATATGAAAACAAATCAAAATGAGAGAAATACACATAATAGGCATCGCCACAACCCTAACAACCTCCTCTATTGACTTACCTCATGACCTACCGTCTTGGGAAGGTTTAGGGTTAGGGTTAACCCTTACCCTAACCCAAAAAATGAGAACATTCATGAGACAATAGGACAAAATAAAAAAGAATAGCTTTCAGAAAATGGAAGCAAAGAATTACGATTTTTATTGTTTCCTAATTGCTTTTATGGTATGAAAACAAAATAAAATAAGAAAAATACATATGATGGGCATTGCCTCAACTGTAACAACCTCTTTATTGACTTATCTCATGACCTACCCATTTAAATAGGGTTAGGCCTAAGGTTAGGTTTTGGGTTTGAGTTAAGTTAGGTTAGGGATAGGGTTAGGGTTAACTCTAACCCTAAGCCCTAACCCTAACCCTTAACTCTAACCTTAACCCTAACCCCAAAAATGAGTCCATACTTGAGACAATCAGCCAAAATAAAAAAAATTGCTTTCAGAAAATAGAAACAAAGAAATATGATTTGTATTGTGTCCGTATTGCTTTGATGGTATAAAACAAAATAAAATTAGAAAAATACACATAATGGGCAACGCCACAACCCTAACAACCTCCTCTATTGACTTACCTCATGACCTACCCATTTAAATAGGGTTAGGGTTAACTATAACTTAAAACTTAACCCTAACCTTAACCCTAACCCAAAAAATGAGTCCATACTTGAAAAAATCAGCCAAAATAAAATAAAAATCCTTTAAGAAAATGGAAACAAAGAATTACGATTTTTATTGGTTTCTAATTGCTTTTATTGTATGAAAACAAAATAAAATAAGAAAAATACAAATATTGGGCATTGCCTAAACCGTAACAACCTCCTCTATTGACATACCTCATGACCTACCCATTTAAATAGGGTTAGGGTTAACTCTAACCCTATGCCTTAACCCTAACTTTAACTCTAACCCAAAAAATTGTCCATATTTGAGACAATCAGCCAAAATAAAAAAAATTGCTTTTAGAAAATAGAAACAAAGAAATATGATTTGTATTGTTTCCTTATTGCTTTGATGGTATGAAAACAAAATAAAATTGGAAAAATACACATAATGGGCAACGCCACAACCCTAAAAACCTCCTCTATTGACTTACCTCATGACCTACCCATTTTAACCTTAACCCTAACTACAGATGAGCGAACACCTGGATGTTCGGGTTCGAGAAGTTCGGCCGAACTTCCCAAAAATGTTCGGGTTCGGGATCAGAACTCGACCCGAACTTTATCCCGAACCCGAACCTCATTAAAGTCAATGGGGACCTGAACTTTTAGGCACTAAAAAGGTTGTAAAATTGTCCAGGAACGGGCTAGAGGGCTGCCAAAGGCAGCAAAATGTAGGTAAATCCCCTGCAAACAAATGTGGATAGAAAAATGAATTAAAATAAAATAAATAAAATTTAACCAATATCAATTGGAGAGAGGTCCCATAGCAGAGAATCATGCGTCACATCACTCAACACTGGAGAAGGCCACTTTCAGTTATTTCGGCCCCAGCACCCAGACAGAGGAGAGAGGTCCCACAGCAAGGAATCATGCGTCATATCACCCACCACTGGAGAAGGCCACTTTCAGTTATTTCGGCCCCAGCACCCAGACAGAGGAGAGAGGTACTACAGCAAAGAATCATTCGTCATATCACCCACCACTGGAAAAGGCCACTTTCAGTTATTTCGGACCCAGCACCCAGACAGAGGAGAGAGGTCCCACAGCAAGGAATCATGCGTCATATCACCCACCACTGGAGAAGGCCACTTTCAGTTATTTCGGCCCAGCACCCAGACCGAGGATACAGGTCCCACAGCAAGGGATCATGCGTCATATCACCCACCACTGGAGAAGGCCACTTTCAGTTATTTCGGCCCAAGCACCCAGACAGAGGAGAGAGGTACTACAGCAAAGAATAATTCGTCATATCACTGTAATGCAACTTGAATGGGATTCTAAAATGGAGTCTCTCTTGTATTATAAGTATATTTTAGAATAATATTAATAGAGATGCTGACCTTTGCAATGTTTAATGGAATGTTGGTTATCAGACAATGAGACGCGGTTCACATCAAGAGCCAAAACATCCTGGCGGGAGTTGGCCCCTCCTGACTGGATGGATGGCTTGTTTACTGACAACGCCTCCCAGGTGCCCACGGTGGGCATGTGGGATGCAAGTCATGGTTGTGTAACGAGAACTGGTATATAGCCTTGGGAGGTTTCCTTGGTCAAGTGTGCACAAATCTGATTCACTAGATGAGGACGCTTGTCTAGTTGAAGATTCCCGTCACATCGGACTCGGGAGATTCCCTGAAGCTTATGCCGATGCGTCATAATCATTGACTGCTTGACGGTGAAGTAAGTGTTGTTTCTGCTGAAGTGCTATTCTTATATATGCTGACCTTATATAAGTGCTATATTCTATTTTTGAGTTTAATACATACTGAATAAATTACTTATTCTTTATGTGTCTGGTTTTTATTGTCATTTAACTATTCCCGAACTGTAAGCAAAACATATCACCCACCACTGGAAAAGGCCACTTTCAGTTATTTCGGACCCAGCACCCAGACAGAGGAGAGAGGTCCCACAGCAAGGAATCATGCGTCATATCACCCACCACTGGAGAAGGCCACTTTCAGTTATTTCGGCCCAGCACCCAGACCGAGGATACAGGTCCCACAGCAAGGGATCATGCGTCATATCACCCACCACTGGAGAAGGCCACTTTCAGTTATTTCGGCCCCAGCACCCAGACAGAGGAGAGAGGTCCCACAGCAAGGAATCATGCGTCATATCACCCACCACTGGAGAAGGCCACTTTCAGTTATTTCGGCCCAGCACCCAGACAGAGGAGAGAGGTCCCATAGCAAGGAATCATGCGTCATTTCACCCACCACTAGAGAAGGCCACTTTTATTTATTATGGCCCCAGCACCCAGACAAAGGAGAGAGGTCCCACAGCAAGGAATCATGCGTCATATCAACCACCACTGGAAAAGGCCACTTTCAGTTATTTCGGCCCCACCACCCAGACAGAGGAGAGGTTCATTCAACTTTGGGTTGCACCGCAAGATCATGGTAAAGTTAAAAAAATGAGGATTCAATAAAGAAGTGCCCCGGAGTACAAGAATACATGGTTGAGGGGGAGGCAGTTATAAATGTCAATTCTGCACAAGGGAGGCACAGGTCCTGTGGGATCCATGCCTGGTTAATTTTTATGAACGTCAGCTTGTCCACGTTGGCTGTGGACAGGCGGCTGCGTTTGTCAGTAATGACGCCCCCTGCCGTGCTGAATACACGTTCAGACAAAACGTTGGCCGCCGGTCAGGCCAGCACCTCCAAGGCATAAAATGCTAACTCTGGCCACGTGGACAATTTGGAGACCCAGAAGTTGAATGGGGCCGAACCATCAGTCAGTATGTGGAGGGGTGTGCAGACGTACTGTTCAACCATGTTAGTGAAATGCTGCCTCCTGCTAACACGTTCCGTATCAGGTGGTGGTGCAGTTAGCTGTGGCGTGGAGACAAAACTTTTCCACATTTCTGCCATGCTAACCCTGCCCTCAGAGGAGCTGGCCGTGACACTGCTGCGTTGGCGACCTCTCGCTCCTCCTCGACCTTCGCCTTGGGCTTCCACCTGTTCCCCTGTGACATTTGGGAATGCTCTCAGGAGTGCCTCTACCAGCGTGCGCTTGTACTCGCACATCTTCCTATCACGCTCCAGTGCAGGAAGTAAGGTGGGCACATTGTCTTTGTACCGGGGATCCAGCAGGGTGGCAACCCAGTAGTCCGCACACGTTAAAATGTGGGCAACTCTGCTGTCGTTGCGCAGGCACTGCAGCATGTAGTCGCTCATGTGTGCCAGGCTCCCCAGAGGTAAGGACAAGCTGTCCTCTGTGGGAGGCGTATCGTCATCGTCCTCCGTATCCCCCCAGCCACGCACCAGTGATTTGCCTGAGCTGTTTCGGGTGCCACCCCGCTGTGAACCTGCTTCATCCTCATCCTCCTCCACATTTCCTCATCCTCCTCGTCCTCCAGTAGTGGGCCCTGGCTGTCCACATTTGTACCTGGCCTCTGCTGTTGCAAAAAACCTCCCTCTGAGCCACTTCTAACAGACTGGCCTGAAAGTGCTAAAAATGACCCCTCATCCTCCTCCTCCTCCTCCTGGGCCACATCCTATTTCATCATCGCCCTATGCGTTTTCTCAAGGAGACATAGAAGTGGTATTGTAACGCTGATAACGGTGTCATCGCCACTGGCCATGTTGGTGGAGTACTCGAAACAGCGCAACAGGGCACACAGGTCTCGCATGGAGGCCCAATCATTGGTGGTGAAGTGGTGCTGTTCCGCAGTGCGACTGACGCGTGCGTGCTGCAGCTGAAACTCCACTATGGCCTGCTGCTGCTCGCACAGTCTCTCCAGCATGTGCAAGGTGGAGTTCCACCGGGTGGGCACGTTGCATATGAGGCGTTGAGCGGGAAGGCCGAAGTTCCACTGTAGCGCAGACAGGCGAGCAGCGGCAGGATGTGAACTCCGGAAGCGCGCATGGACGGCCCTCACTTTATGCAGCAGCTCTGACATGTCGGGGTAGTTGTGAATGAACTTCTGCACCACCAAATTCAGCACATGCGCCAGGCAAGGGATGTGCGTCAAACCGGCTAGTCCCAGAGCTGCGACGAGATTTCGCCCATTATCGCACACCACCAGGCCTGGCTTGAGGCCCACCGGCAGAAACCACTCGTCGGTCTGTTGTTCAATACCCCGACACAACTCCTGCGCGGTGTGGGGCCTGTCCCCCAAACATATGAGTTTCAGAATGGCCTGCTGACGTTTACCCTGGGCTGTGCTGAAGTTGGTGGTGAAGGTGTGTGGCTGACTGGATGAGCTGGTGGAAGAAGAGGAGGAGGAAGCTGAGTAGGAGGAGGAGGCTACAGGAGGCAAAGAATGATGCCCTGCGATCCTTGGCGGCGGAGTTAGGGAGATATAGCGTCCCTGGCCGTGCTTACTGGTCCACGTATCTGTGGTTAGGTGGACCTTGCCACAGATGGTGTTGCGCAGTGCACACTTGATTTTATCGGATACTTGGTTGTGCAGGGAAGGCACGGCTGTCTTGGAGAAGTAGTGGCGGCTGGGAACAACATACTGGGGGACAGCCATGGACATCAGCTGTTTGAAGCTGTCTGTGTCCACCAGCCTGAATGACAGCATTTCAAAGGCCAGTAGTTTAGAAATGCTGGCATTCAGGCCCAGGGCTCGAGGGTGGCTAGGTGGGAATTTACGCTTTCTCTCCAAGGTTTGTGAGATGGAGAGCTGAACGCTGCCGTGTGACATGGTGGAGATGCTTGGTGACGCAGGTGGTGTTGTCGGTGGCACATCCTCTGTTTGGTGGGCGGCAGGTGCCAACATTCCTCCCGAGGTGGAGGAAGAGGCCGAGGCAGCAACAGAAGAGGGAGCAGGGGGAGCCAGAGTGAGTTCCTTGCTTTTAATGTGTTTACTCCACTGCAGTTCATGCTTTGCATGTAGATGCCTGGTCATGCAGGTTGTGCTAAGGTTCAGAATGTTAATGCTTCGCTTCAGGATCTGATGGCACAGCGTGCAAACCACTCGGGTCTTGTCGTCAGCACATTGTTTAAAGAAGTGCCATGCCAGGGAACTCCTTGAAGCTGCCTTTGGGGTGCTCGGTCCCTGGTGGCGGTGGCCAGTAGCAGGCAAACTCTCTTGGCGGCGGCTGTTCTGCTTTTTCCCCCTGCTCCCTCTTTTGCTATGCTGTTGGCTCGGTATCACCACTGCCTCTTCCTCTAAACTATGAAAGTCAGTGGCACGACCTTCATTCCATGTGGGGTCTAGGACCTCATCGTCCCCTGCATCGCCTTCCACACAGTCTTCCTCCCTGACCTCCTGTTCGGTCTGCACACTGCAGAAAGACGCAGCAGTTGGCACCTGTGTTTCGTCATCATCAGAGACGTGCGGACTCCGATGAGGTGGTATTCCCATGTCCTCATCATCAGGAAACATCAGTGGTTGTGCATCAGTGCATTCTATGTCTTCCACCACTGTGGAAGGGCTAGGTGGATTTCCTTGGGAAACCCTGCCAGCAGAGTCTTCAAACAGCATAAGAGACTGCTGCATAACTTGAGGCTCTGACAGTTTCCCTGATATGCATGGGAGTGATGTGACAGACTGATGGGCTTGGTTTTCAGGTGCCTCCTGTGCGCTTTCAGCAGAAGACTGGGTGGGAGATAATGTTGTGAACATGCTGGATCCACTGTCGGCCAC
>CM065589.1:622571877-622592684 GCA_033119425.1 Bufotes viridis
TTAGGGTTAGAGTTAAACCTAACCCTAACCCTATTTAAATGGGTAGGTCATGAGGTAAGTCAATAGAGGAGGTTGTTAGGGTTGTGGCGATGCCCATTATGTGTATTTCTCTCATTTTGATATGTTTTCATATCATCAAATCAACTAAGAAACAATAAAAATCAAATTTCTTTGTTTCTATTTTCTGAAAGCAATTTTTTTATTTTGGCTGATTATCTCAATTATGGACATTTTTTTGTCCATAATTATGGACTCATTTTTGGGGTTATGGTTATGGTTAGAGTTAAGGGTTAGGGTTAAAGCTTAGGGTTAGAGTTAACCCAAACTTTTTCCTAACCCTAACCCTAACCCTAACCTAATCCAAACCCTAACCCTAACCCTATTTAAATGGGTAGGTCATGAGGTATGTCGATAGAGGAGGTTGTTACGGTTGAGGTAATGCCCAATATTTGTATTTTTCTTATTTTATTTTGTTTTCATACAATAAAAACAATTTGAAACCAACAAAAATCGTAATTCTTTGTTTCTATTTTCTGAAAGCAATTTTTTTTTATTTTGGCTGATTGTCTCAAGTATAGACTCATTTTTTGGGTTAGGGTTAAGGTTAGGGTTAAGTGTTAGAGTTAGAGTTAACCCTAACCCTAACTCTATTTAAATGGGTAGGTCATGAGGTAAGTCAATAGAGGAGGTTGTTACGGTTGTGGCAATGCCCTTTATTTGTGTTCTTCTTATTTTATTTTGTTTTCATACCATAAAAGCAATCACGAACTAATAAAAATCGTAATTCTTTATTTCCATTTATGAAAGCAATTTTTTTATTTTGTCCGATTGTCTCAAGTGTGTTCTCATTTTTTGGTTTAGGGTTAGGGTTAACCTTAACCCTAAACAAACCCAAGACAGTAGGTCATGAGGTAATTCAATAGCGGAGGTTGTTAGGGTTGTGGCGAGGCCCATTATTTGTATTTTTCTTATTTTATTTTGTTTTCATACCATAAAAGCAATTAGGAACCAATAAAAATCGTAATTCTTTGTTTCTATTTTCTAAAAGGATTTTTTTTTATTTTGGCTGATTGTCTCAAGTATGGACTCATTTTTGGTGTTAGGGTTAAGGTTAGAGTTAAGGGTTAGGGTTAAGGCTTAGGGTTAGATTTAACCCTAACCCTAACCCAAACCCAAACCCTAACCCTAACCCTATTTAAATGGGTAGGTCATGAGGTAAGTCAATAGAGGAGGTTGTTCGGGTTGTGGCGATGCCTATTATGTGTATTTCTCTCATTTTGATTTGTTTTCATATCATCAAATCAACTAAGAAACAATAAAAATCTTATTTCTTTGTTTCTATTTCTGAAAGCAAGTTTTTTTATTTTTGCTTATTATCTCAATTATGGACAATTTTTTGTCCATAATTATGGACTCATTTTTGGGGTTAGGGTTAAGGTTAGAGTTAAGGGGTAGGGTTAAGGCTTAGGGTTAGAGTTAACCCAAACTTTTCCCTAACCCTAACCCTAACCCTAACCCTAACCTAACCCTAACCTAACCCAAACCCTAACCCTAACCCTAACCCTATTTAAATGGGTAGGTCATGAGGTATGTCGATAGAGGAGGTTGTTACGGTTGAGGCAATGCCCAATATTTGTATTTTTCTTATTTTATTTTCATACAATAAAAACTATTAGAAACCAATAAAAATCGTAATTCTTTGTTTCTATTTTCTGAAAGCAATTTTTTTTTATTTTGTCCGATTGTCTCAAGTGTGTTCTCATTTTTTGGTTTAGGGTTAGGGTTAACCTTAACCCTAAAAAAAACCAAGACGGTAGGTCATGAGGTAATTCAATAGCGGAGGTTGTTAGGTTTGTGGCGATGCCCATTATTTGTATTTTTCTTATTTTATTTTGTTTTCATACCATGAAAGCAATTAGGAACCAATAAAAATGGTAATTCTTTGTTTCCATTTTCTAAAAGGATTTTTTTTTTATTTTGGCTGATTGTCTCAAGTATGGACTCATTTTTGGTGTTAGGGTTAAGGTTAGAGTTAAGGGTTAGGGTTAAGGCTTAGGGTTAGATTTAACCCTAACCCTAACCCTATTTAAATGGGTAGGTCATGAGGTAAGTCAATAGAGGAGGTTGTTAGGGTTTTGGCGATGCCTATTATGTGTATTTCTCTCATTTTGATTTGTTTTCATATCATCAAATTAATTAAGAAACAATAAAAATCTTATTTCTTTGTTTCTATTTTCTGAAAGCAATTTTTTTCAATTTTACTGATTATCTCAATTATGGACAATTTTTTGTCCATAATTATGGACTCATTTTTGGGGTTAGGGTTAAGGTTAGAGTTAAGGGTTAGGGTTAAGGCTTAGGGTTAGAGTTAACCCTAACTTTTTCCCTAACCCTAACCTAACCCAAACCCAAACCCTAACCCTATTTAAATGGGTAGGTCATGAGGTATGTCGATAGAGGAGGTTGTTACGGTTGAGGCAATGCCCAATATTTGTATTTTTCTTATTTTATTTTGTTTTCATACAATAAAAACAATTAGAAACCAATAAAAATGGTAATTCTTTGTTTCTATTGTCTAAATGCAATTTTTTTTTATTTTGGCTGATTGTCTCAAGTATAGACTCATTTTTTGGGTAAGGGTTAAGGTTAGGGTTAAGTGTTAGGGTTAGAGTTAAACCTAACCCTAACCCTATTTAAATGGGTAGGTCATGAGGTAAGTCAATAGAGGAGGTTGTTAGGGTTGTGGCGATGCCCATTATGTGTATTTCTCTCATTTTGATATGTTTTCATATCATCAAATCAACTAAGAAACAATAAAAATCTAATTTCTTTGTTTCTATTTTCTGAAAGCAATTTTTTTTATTTTGGCTGATTATCTCAATTATGGACATTTTTTTGTCCATAATTATGGACTCATTTTTGGGGTTATGGTTATGGTTAGAGTTAAGGGTTAGGGTTAAAGCTTAGGGTTAGAGTTAACCCAAACTTTTTCCCTAACCCTAACCCTAACCCTAACCTAATCCAAACCCTAACCCTAACCCTATTTAAATGGGTAGGTCATGAGGTATGTCGATAGAGGAGGTTGTTACGGTTGAGGTAATGCCCAATATTTGTATTTTTCTTATTTTATTTTGTTTACATACAATAAAAACAATTTAAAATCAACAAAAATCGTAATTCTTTGTTTCTATTTTCTGAAAGCAATTTTTTTTTATTTTGGCTGATTGTCTCAAGTATAGACTCATTTTTTGGGTTAGGGTTAAGGTTAGGGTTAAGTGTTAGAGTTAGAGTTAACCCTAACCCTAACCCTATTTAAATGGGTAGGTCATGAGGTAAGTCAATAGAGGAGGTTGTTACGGTTGTGGCAATGCCCTTTATTTGTGTTCTTCTTATTTTATTTTGTTTTCATACCATAAAAGCAATCACGAACTAATAAAAATCGTAATTCTTTATTTCCATTTATGAAAGCAATTTTTTTTTATTTTGTCCGATTGTCTCAAGTGTGTTCTCATTTTTTGGTTTAGGGTTAGGGTTAACCTTAACCCTAAACAAACCCAAGACAGTAGGTCATGAGGTAATTCAATAGCGGAGGTTGTTAGGGTTGTGGCGATGCCCATTATTTGTATTTTTCTTATTTTATTTTGTTTTCATACCATAAAAGCAATTAGGAACCAATAAAAATCGTAATTCTTTGTTTCTATTTTCTAAAAGGATTTTTTTTTATTTTGGCTGATTGTCTCAAGTATGGACTCATTTTTGGTGTTAGGGTTAAGGTTAGAGTTAAGGGTTAGGGTTAAGGCTTAGGGTTAGATTTAACCCTAACCCTAACCCAAACCCAAACCCTAACCCTAACCCTATTTAAATGGGTAGGTCATGAGGTAAGTCAATAGAGGAGGTTGTTCGGGTTGTGGCGATGCCTATTATGTGTATTTCTCTCATTTTGATTTGTTTTCATATCATCAAATCAACTAAGAAACAATAAAAATCTTATTTCTTTGTTTCTATTTTCTGAAAGCAAGTTTTTTTATTTTGGCTGATTATCTCAATTATGGACAATTTTTTGTCCATAATTATGGACTCATTTTTGGGGTTAGGGTTAAGGTTAGAGTTAAGGGTTAGGGTTAAGGCTTAGGGTTAGAGTTAACCCAAACTTTTCCCTAACCCTAACCCTAACCCTAACCCTAACCTAACCCTAACCCTAACCCAAACCCTAACCCTAACCCTAACCCTAACCCAATTTAAATGGGTAGGTCATGAGGTATGTCGATAGAGGAGGTTGTTACGGTTGAGGCAATGCCCAATATTTGTATTTTTCTTATTTTATTTTGTTTTCATACAATAAAAACTATTAGAAACCAATAAAAATCGTAATTCTTTGTTTCTATTTTCTGAAAGCAATTTTTTTTATTTTGTCCGATTGTCTCAAGTGTGTTCTCATTTTTTGGTTTAGGGTTAGGGTTAACCTTAACCCTAAAAAAACCAAGACGGTAGGTCATGAGGTAATTCAATAGCGGAGGTTGTTAGGTTTGTGGCGATGCCCATTATTTGTATTTTTCTTATTTTATTTTGTTTTCATACCATGAAAGCAATTAGGAACCAATAAAAATGGTAATTCTTTGTTTCCATTTTCTAAAAGGATTTTTTTTATTTTGGCTGATTGTCTCAAGTATGGACTCATTTTTGGTGTTAGGGTTAAGGTTAGAGTTAAGGGTTAGGGTTAAGGCTTAGGGTTAGATTTAACCCTAACCCTAACCCAAACCCAAACCCTAACCCTATTTAAATGGGTAGGTCATGAGGTAAGTCAATAGAGGAGGTTGTTAGGGTTTTGGCGATGCCTATTATGTGTATTTCTCTCATTTTGATTTGTTTTCATATCATCAAATTAATTAAGAAACAATAAAAATCTTATTTCTTTGTTTCTATTTTCTGAAAGCAATTTTTTCAATTTTACTGATTATCTCAATTATGGACAATTTTTTGTCCATAATTATGGACTCATTTTTGGGGTTAGGGTTAAGGTTAGAGTTAAGGGTTAGGGTTAAGGCTTAGGGTTAGAGTTAACCCTAACTTTTTCCCTAACCCTAACCTAACCCAAACCCAAACCCTAACCCTATTTAAATGGGTAGGTCATGAGGTATGTCGATAGAGGAGGTTGTTACGGTTGAGGCAATGCCCAATATTTGTATTTTTCTTATTTTATTTTGTTTTCATACAATAAAAACAATTAGAAACCAATAAAAATGGTAATTCTTTGTTTCTATTGTCTAAAAGCAATTTTTTTTATTTTGGCTGATTGTCTCAAGTATAGACTCATTTTTTGGGTAAGGGTTAAGGTTAGGGTTAAGTGTTAGGGTTAGAGTTAAACCTAACCCTAACCCTATTTAAATGGGTAGGTCATGAGGTAAGTCAATAGAGGAGGTTGTTAGGGTTGTGGCGATGCCCATTATGTGTATTTCTCTCATTTTGATATGTTTTCATATCATCAAATCAACTAAGAAACAATAAAAATCAAATTTCTTTGTTTCTATTTTCTGAAAGCAATTTTTTTATTTTGGCTGATTATCTCAATTATGGACATTTTTTGTCCATAATTATGGACTCATTTTTGGGGTTATGGTTATGGTTAGAGTTAAGGGTTAGGGTTAAAGCTTAGGGTTAGAGTTAACCCAAACTTTTCCCTAACCCTAACCCTAACCCTAACCTAATCCAAACCCTAACCCTAACCCTATTTAAATGGGTAGGTCATGAGGTATGTCGATAGAGGAGGTTGTTACGGTTGAGGTAATGCCCAATATTTGTATTTTTCTTATTTTATTTTGTTTTCATACAATAAAAACAATTTGAAACCAACAAAAATCGTAATTCTTTGTTTCTATTTTCTGAAAGCAATTTTTTTTATTTTGGCTGATTGTCTCAAGTATAGACTCATTTTTTGGGTTAGGGTTAAGGTTAGGGTTAAGTGTTAGAGTTAGAGTTAACCCTAACCCTAACCCTATTTAAATGGGTAGGTCATGAGGTAAGTCAATAGAGGAGGTTGTTACGGTTGTGGCAATGCCCTTTATTTGTGTTCTTCTTATTTTATTTTGTTTTCATACCATAAAAGCAATCACGAACTAATAAAAATCGTAATTCTTTATTTCCATTTATGAAAGCAATTTTTTTTATTTTGTCCGATTGTCTCAAGTGTGTTCTCATTTTTGGTTTAGGGTTAGGGTTAACCTTAACCCTAAACAAACCCAAGACAGTAGGTCATGAGGTAATTCAATAGCGGAGGTTGTTAGGTTTGTGGCGATGCCCATTATTTGTATTTTTCTTATTTTATTTTGTTTTCATACCATAAAAGCAATTAGGAACCAATAAAAATCGTAATTCTTTGTTTCTATTTTCTAAAAGGATTTTTTTTATTTTGGCTGATTGTCTCAAGTATGGACTCATTTTTGGTGTTAGGGTTAAGGTTAGAGTTAAGGGTTAGGGTTAAGGCTTAGGGTTAGATTTAACCCTAACCCTAACCCAAACCCTAACCCTAACCCTATTTAAATGGGTAGGTCATGAGGTAAGTCAATAGAGGAGGTTGTTAGGGTTTTGGCGATGCCTATTATGTGTATTTCTCTCATTTTGATTTGTTTTCATATTATCAAATTAATTAAGAAACAATAAAAATCTTATTTCTTTGTTTCTATTTTCTGAAAGCAATTTTTTTCAATTTTACTGATTATCTCAATTATGGACATTTTTTTGTCCATAATTATGGACTCATTTTTGGGGTTAGGGTTAAGGTTAGAGTTAAGGGTTAGGGTTAAGGCTTAGGGTTAGAGTTAACCCTAACTGTTTCCCTAACCCTAACCCTAACCTAACCCAAACCCAAACCCTAACCCTATTTAAATGGGTAGGTCATGAGGTATGTCGATAGAGGAGGTTGTTACGGTTGAGGCAATGCCCAATATTTGTATTTTTCTTATTTTATTTTGTTTTCATACAATAAAAACAATTAGAAACCAATAAAAATGGTAATTCTTTGTTTCTATTGTCTAAAAGCAATTTTTTTTTATTTTGGCTGATTGTCTCAAGTATAGACTCATTTTTTGGGTAAGGGTTAAGGGTTAGGGTTAAGGCTTAGGGTTAGATTTAACCCTAACCCTAACCCTATTTAAATGGGTAGGTCATGAGGTATGTCAATAGAGGAGGTTGTTAGGGTTGTGGCGATGCCCATTATGTGTATTTCTCTCATTTTGATATGTTTTCATATCATCAAATCAACTAAGAAACAATAAAAATCAAATTTCTTTGTTTCTATTTTCTGAAAGCAATTTTTTTTATTTTGGCTGATTATCTCAATTATGGACATTTTTTTGTCCATAATTATGGACTCATTTTTGGGGTTAGGGTTAAGGTTAGAGTTAAGGGTTAGGGTTAAAGCTTAGGGTTAGAGTTAACCCAAACTTTTTCCCTAACCCTAACCCTAACCTAATCCAAACCCTAACCCTAACCCTATTTAAATGGGTAGGTCATGAGGTATGTCGATAGAGGAGGTTGTTACGGTTGAGGTAATGCCCAATATTTGTATTTTTCTTATTTTATTTTGTTTTCATACAATAAAAACAATTTGAAACCAACAAAAATCGTAATTCTTTGTTTCTATTTTCTGAAAGCAATTTTTTTTTATTTTGGCTGATTGTCTCAAGTATAGACTCATTTTTTGGGTTAGGGTTAAGGTTAGGGTTAAGTGTTAGAGTTAGAGTTAACCCTAACCCTATTTAAATGGGTAGGTCATGAGGTAAGTCAATAGAGGAGGTTGTTACGGTTGTGGCAATGCCCTTTATTTGTGTTCTTCTTATTTTATTTTGTTTTCATACCATAAAAGCAATCACGAACTAATAAAAATCGTAATTCTTTATTTCCATTTATGAAAGCAATTTTTTTATTTTGTCCGATTGTCTCAAGTGTGTTCTCATTTTTGGTTTAGGGTTAGGGTTAACCTTAACCCTAAACAAACCCAAGACGGTAGGTCATGAGGTAATTCAATAGCGGAGGTTGTTAGGGTTGTGGCGATGCCCATTATTTGTATTTTTCTTATTTTATTTTGTTTTCATACCATAAAAGCAATTAGGAACCAATAAAAATTGTATTTCTTTGTTTCCATTTTCTAAAAGGATTTTTTTTTTATTTTGGCTGATTGTCTTAAGTATGGACTCATTTTTGGTGTTAGGGTTAAGGTTAGAGTTAAGGGTTAGGGTTAAGGCTTAGGGTTAGATTTAACCCTAACCCTAACCCAAACCCTAACCCTAACCCTATTTAAATGGGTAGGTCATGAGGTAAGTCAATAGAGGAGGTTGTTAGGGTTGTGGCGATGCCTATTATGTGTATTTCTCTCATTTTGATTTGTTTTCATATCATCAAATCAACTAAGAAACAATAAAAATCTTATTTCTTTGTTTCTATTTTCTGAAAGCAAGTTTTTTTATTTCGGCTGATTATCTCAATTATGGACAATTTTTTGTCCATAATTATGGACTCATTTTTGGGGTTAGGGTTAAGGTTAGAGATAAGGGTTAGGGTTAAGGCTTAGGGTTAGAGTTAACCCAAACTTTTTCCCTAACCCTAACCCTAACCCTAACCTAACCCTAACCCTATTTAAATGGGTAGGTCATGAGGTATGTCGATAGAGGAGGTTGTTACGGTTGAGGTAATGCCCAATATTTGTATTTTTCTTATTTTATTTTGTTTTCATACAATAAAAACAATTTGAAACCAACAAAAATCGTAATTCTTTGTTTCTATTTTCTGAAAGCAATTTTTTTTTATTTTGGCTGATTGTCTCAAGTATAGACTCATTTTTTGGGTTAGGGTTAAGGTTAGGGTTAAGTGTTAGAGTTAGAGTTAACCCTAACCCTAACCCAATTTAAATGGGTAGGTCATGAGGTAAGTCAATAGAGGAGGTTGTTACGGTTGAGGCAATGCCCAATATTTGTATTTTTCTTATTTTATTTTGTTTTCATACAATAAAAACAATTTGAAACCAACAAAAATCGTAATTCTTTGTTTCTATTTTCTGAAAGCAATTTTTTTTTTATTTTGTCCGATTGTCTCAAGTGTGTTCTCATTTTTTGGTTTAGGGTTAGGGTTAACCTTAACCCTAAAAAAAACCAAGACGGTAGGTCATGAGGTAATTCAATAGCGGAGGTTGTTAGGTTTGTGGCGATGCCCATTATTTGTATTTTTCTTATTTTATTTTGTTTTCATACCATGAAAGCAATTTGGAACCAATAAAAATGGTAATTCTTTGTTTCCATTTTCTAAAAGGATTTATTTTTTATTTTTACTGATTGTCTCAAGTATGGACTCATTTTTGGTGTTAGGGTTAAGGTTAGAGTTAAGGGTTAGGGTTAAGGCTTAGGGTTAGATTTAACCCTAACCCTAACCCAAACCCAAACCCTAACCCTAACCCTATTTAAATGGGTAGGTCATGAGGTAAGTCAATAGAGGAGGTTGTTAGGGTTTTGGCGATGCCAATTATGTGTATTTCTCTCATTTTGATTTGTTTTCATATTATCAAATTAATTAAGAAACAATAAAAATCTTATTTCTTTGTTTCTATTTTCTGAAAGCAATTTTTTTCAATTTTACTGATTATCTCAATTATGGACATTTTTTTGTCCATAATTATGGACTCATTTTTGGGGTTAGGGTTAAGGTTAGAGTTAAGGGTTAGGGTTAAGGCTTAGGGTTAGAGTTAACCCTAACTTTTTCCCTAACCCTAACCTAACTCCAAACCCAAACCCTAACCCTATTTAAATGGGTAGGTCATGAGGTATGTCGATAGAGGAGGTTGTTACGGTTGAGGCAATGCCCAATATTTGTATTTTTCTTATTTTATTTTGTTTTCATACAATAAAAACAATTAGAAACCAATAAAAATGGTAATTCTTTGTTTCTATTGTCTAAAAGCAATTTTTTTTATTTTGGCTGATTGTCTCAAGTATAGACTCATTTTTTGGGTAAGGGTTAAGGTTAGGGTTAAGTGTTAGGGTTAGAGTTAAACCTAACCCTAACCCTATTTAAATGGGTAGGTCATGAGGTAAGTCAATAGAGGAGGTTGTTAGGGTTGTGGCGATGCCCATTATGTGTATTTCTCTCATTTTGATATGTTTTCATATCATCAAATCAACTAAGAAACAATAAAAATCAAATTTCTTTGTTTCTATTTTCTGAAAGCAATTTTTTTATTTTGGCTGATTATCTCAATTATGGACATTTTTTGTCCATAATTATGGACTCATTTTTGGGGTTAGGGTTAAGGTTAGAGTTAAGGGTTAGGGTTAAGGCTTAGGGTTAGAGTTAACCCAAACTTTTCCCTAACCCTAACCCTAACCTAATCCAAACCCTAACCCTAACCCTATTTAAATGGGTAGGTCATGAGGTATGTCGATAGAGGAGGTTGTTACGGTTGAGGCAATGCCCAATATTTGTATTTTTCTTATTTTATTTTGTTTTCATACAATAAAAACAATTATAAACCAATAAAAATGGTAATTCTTTGTTTCTATTTTCTAAAAGCAATTTTTTTTTTATTTTGGCTGATTGTCTCAAGTATGGACTCATTTTTTGGTTTAGGGTTAAGGTTAGGGTTAAGTGGTAGGGTTAGAGTTAAACCTAACCCTAACCCTATTTAAATGGGTAGGTCATGAGGTAAGTCAATACAGAAGGTTGTTAGGGTTGTGGCGATGCCCATTATGTGTATTTCTCTCATTTTGATATGTTTTCATATCATCAAATCAACTAAGAAACAATAAAAATCAAATTTCTTTGTTTCTATTTTCTGAAAGCAATTTTTTTTATTTTGGCTGATTATCTCAATTATGGACATTTTTTTGTCCATAATTATGGACTCATTTTTGGGGTTAGGGTTAAGGTTAGAGTTAAGGGTTAGGGTTAAAGCTTAGGGTTAGAGTTAACCCAAACTTTTTCCCTAACCCTAACCCTAACCTAATCCAAACCCTAACCCTAACCCTATTTAAATGGGTAGGTCATGAGGTATGTCGATAGAGGAGGTTGTTACGGTTGAGGTAATGCCCAATATTTGTATTTTTCTTATTTTATTTTGTTTTCATACCATAAAAGCAATTAGGAACCAATAAAAATCGTAATTCTTTGTTTCTATTTTCTAAAAGGATTTTTTTTTATTTTGGCTGATTGTCTCAAGTATAGACTCATTTTTTGGGTTAGGGTTAAGGTTAGGGTTAAGTGTTAGAGTTAGAGTTAACCCTAACCCTAACCCTATTTAAATGGGTAGGTCATGAGGTAAGTCAATAGAGGAGGTTGTTACGGTTGTGGCAATGCCCATTATTTGTGTTCTTCTTATTTTATTTTGTTTTCATACCATAAAAGCAATCACGAACTAACAAAAATCGTAATTCTTTGTTTCCATTTATGAAAGCAATTTTTTTTTTATTTTGTCCGATTGTCTAAAGTGTGTTCTCATTTTTTGGTTTAGGGTTAGGGTTAACCTTAACCCTAAGCAAATCCAAGACGGTAGGTCATGACGTAATTCAATAGCGGAGGTTGTTAGGGTTGTGTCGATGCCCATTATTTGTATTTTTCTTATATTATTTTGTTTTCATACCATAAAAGAAATTAGGAACCAATAAAAATCGTAATTCTTTGTTCCCATTTTCTAAAAGGATTTTTTTTATTTATTTTGGCTGATTGTATCAAGTATGGACTCATTTTTGGTGTTAGGGTTAAGGTTAGAGTTAAGGGTTAGGGTTAAGGCTTATGGTTAGATTTAACCCTAACCCTAACCCAAACCCAAACCCTAACCCTATTTAAATGGGTTAGTCATGAGGTAAGTCAATAGAGGAGGTTGTTAGGGTTGTGGCGATGCCTGTTATGTGTATTTCTCTCATTTTGATTTGTTTTCATATCATCAAATCAATTAAGAAACAATAAAAATCTAATTTCTTTGTTTCTATTTTCTGAAAGCAATTTTTTTAATTTTGCTGATTATCTCAGTTATGGACAATTTTTTGTCCATAATTATGGACTCATTTTTGGGGTTAGGGTTAAGGTTAGAGTTAAGGGTTAGGGTTAAGGCTTAGGGTTAGAGTTAACCCAAACTTTTTCCCTAACTCTAACCCTAACCTAACCCAAACCCAAACCCTATTTAAATGGGTAGGTCATGAGGTATTTCGATAGAGGAGGTTGTTACATTTGAGGCAATGCCCAATATTTGTATTTTTCTTATTTTTTTTTTGTTTTCATACAATAAAAACAATTAGAAACCAATAAAAATCGTAATTCTTTGTTTCTATTTTCTGAAAGCAATTTTTTTTTAATTATGTCCGATTGTCTCAAGTGTGTTCTCATTTTTTGGTTTAGGGTTAGGGTTAACCTTAACCCTAAACAAACCCAAGACGGTAGGTCATGAGGTAATACAATAGCGGAGGTTGTTAGGGTTGTGGCGATGCCCATTATTTGTATTTTTCTTATTTTATTTTGTTTTCATACCATGAAAGCAATTAGGAACCAATAAAAATCGTAATTCTTTGTTTCCATTTTCTAAAAGGATTTTTTTTTATTTTGGCTGATTGTCTCAAGTATGGACTCATTTTTGGGGTTAGGGTTAAGGTTAGAGTTAAGGGTTAGGGTTAAGGCTTAGGGTTAGATTTAACCCTAACCCTAACCCAAACCCAAACCCTAACCCTAACCCTATTTAAATGGGTAGGTCATGAGGTAAGTCAATAGAGGAGGTTGTTAGAGTTGTGGCGATGCCTATTATGTGTATTTCTCTCATTTTGATTTGTTTTCATATCATCAAATCAATTAAGAAACAATAAAAATCTTATTTCTTTGTTTCTATTTTCTGAAAGCAATTTTTTTATTTTGGCTGATTATCTCAATTATGGACAATTTTTTGTCCATAATTATGGACTCATTTTTGGGGTTAGGGTTAAGGTTAGAGTTAAGGGTTAGGGTTAAGGCTTAGGGTTAGAGTTAGCCCAAACTTTTTCCCTAACCCTAACCTAACCCTAACCTAACCCTAACCCTAACCCTAACCCTATTTAAATTGGTAGGTCATGAGGTATGTCGATAGAGGAGGTTGTTAAGGTTGAGGCAATGCCCAATATTTGTATTTTTCTTATTTTTTTTTTGTTTTCATACAATAAAAACAATTAGAAACCAATAAAAATCGTAATTCTTTGTTTCTATTTTCTGAAAGCAATTTTTTTTTTAATTTTGTCCGATTGTCTCAAGTGTGTTCTCATTTTTTGGTTTAGTGTTAGGGTTAACCTTAACCCTAAACAAACCCAAGACGGTAGGTCATGAGGTAATTCAATAGTGGAGGTTGTTAGGGTTGTGGCGATGACCAATATTTGTATTTTTCTTATTTTATTTTGTTTTTATACCATAAAAGTAATTAGGAACCAATAAAAATTGTAATTCTTTGTTTCCATTTTCTAAAAGGATTTTTTTTATTTTGGCTGATTGTCTCAAGTATGGACTCATTTTTGGTGTTAGGGTTAAGGTTAGAGTTAAGGGTTAGGGTTAAGGCTTAGGGTTAGATTTAACCCTAACCCTAACTCAAACCCAAACCCTAACCCTATTTAAATGGGTAGGTCATGAGGTAAGTCAATAGAGGAGGTTGTTAGGGTTTTGGCGATGCCTATTATGTGTATTTCTCTCATTTTGATTTGTTTTCATATCATCAAATTAATTAAGAAACAATAAAAATCTTATTTCTTTGTTTCTATTTTCTGAAAGCAATTTTTTCAATTTTACTGATTATCTCAATTATGGACAATTTTTTGTCCATAATTATGGACTCATTTTTGGGGTTAGGGTTAAGGTTAGAGTTAAGGGTTAGGGTTAAGGCTTAGGGTTAGAGTTAACCCTAACTTTTCCCTAACCCTAACCTAACCCAAACCCAAACCCTAACCCTATTTAAATGGGTAGGTCATGAGGTATGTCGATAGAGGAGGTTGTTACGGTTGAGGCAATGCCCAATATTTGTATTTTTCTTATTTTATTTTGTTTTCATACAATAAAAACAATTAGAAACCAATAAAAATGGTAATTCTTTGTTTCTATTGTCTAAAAGCAATTTTTTTTATTTTGGCTGATTGTCTCAAGTATAGACTCATTTTTTGGGTAAGGGTTAAGGTTAGGGTTAAGTGTTAGGGTTAGAGTTAAACCTAACCCTAACCCTATTTAAATGGGTAGGTCATGAGGTAAGTCAATAGAGGAGGTTGTTAGGGTTGTGGCGATGCCCATTATGTGTATTTCTCTCATTTTGATATGTTTTCATATCATCAAATCAACTAAGAAACAATAAAAATCAAATTTCTTTGTTTCTATTTTCTGAAAGCAATTTTTTTATTTTGGCTGATTATCTCAATTATGGACATTTTTTGTCCATAATTATGGACTCATTTTTGGGGTTATGGTTATGGTTAGAGTTAAGGGTTAGGGTTAAAGCTTAGGGTTAGAGTTAACCCAAACTTTTCCTAACCCTAACCTAACCTAACCTAATCCAAACCCTAACCCTAACCCTATTTAAATGGGTAGGTCATGAGGTATGTCGATAGAGGAGGTTGTTACGGTTGAGGTAATGCCCAATATTTGTATTTTTCTTATTTTATTTTGTTTTCATACAATAAAAACAATTTGAAACCAACAAAAATCGTAATTCTTTGTTTCTATTTTCTGAAAGCAATTTTTTTTATTTTGGCTGATTGTCTCAAGTATAGACTCATTTTTTGGGTTAGGGTTAAGGTTAGGGTTAAGTGTTAGAGTTAGAGTTAACCCTAACCCTAACCCTATTTAAATGGGTAGGTCATGAGGTAAGTCAATAGAGGAGGTTGTTACGGTTGTGGCAATGCCCTTTATTTGTGTTCTTCTTATTTTATTTTGTTTTCATACCATAAAAGCAATCACGAACTAATAAAAATCGTAATTCTTTATTTCCATTTATGAAAGCAATTTTTTTTATTTTGTCCGATTGTCTCAAGTGTGTTCTCATTTTTGGTTTAGGGTTAGGGTTAACCTTAACCCTAAACAAACCCAAGACAGTAGGTCATGAGGTAATTCAATAGCGGAGGTTGTTAGGGTTGTGGCGATGCCCATTATTTGTATTTTTCTTATTTTATTTTGTTTTCATACCATAAAAGCAATTAGGAACCAATAAAAATCGTAATTCTTTGTTTCTATTTTCTAAAAGGATTTTTTTTATTTTGGCTGATTGTCTCAAGTATGGACTCATTTTTGGTGTTAGGGTTAAGGTTAGAGTTAAGGGTTAGGGTTAAGGCTTAGGGTTAGATTTAACCCTAACCCTAACCTAAACCAAACCCTAACCCTAACCCTATTTAAATGGGTAGGTCATGAGGTAAGTCAATAGAGGAGGTTGTTCGGGTTGTGGCGATGCCTATTATGTGTATTTCTCTCATTTTGATTTGTTTTCATATCATCAAATCAACTAAGAAACAATAAAAATCTTATTTCTTTGTTTCTATTTTCTGAAAGCAAGTTTTTTATTTTGCTGATTATCTCAATTATGGACAATTTTTGTCCATAATTATGGACTCATTTTGGGGTTAGGGTTAAGGTTAGAGTTAAGGGTTAGGGTTAAGGCTTAGGGTTAGAGTTAACCCAAACTTTTCCTAACCTAACCTAACCTAACCTAACCTAACCTAACCTAACCCAACCTAACCCTAACCCTAACCCAATTTAAATGGGTAGGTCATGAGGTATGTCGATAGAGGAGGTTGTTACGGTTGAGGCAATGCCCAATATTTGTATTTTTCTTATTTTATTTTGTTTTCATACAATAAAAACTATTAGAAACCAATAAAAATCGTAATTCTTTGTTTCTATTTTCTGAAAGCAATTTTTTTTATTTTGTCCGATTGTCTCAAGTGTGTTCTCATTTTTGGTTTAGGGTTAGGGTTAACCTTAACCCTAAAAAAACCAAGACGGTAGGTCATGAGGTAATTCAATAGCGGAGGTTGTTAGGTTTGTGGCGATGCCCATTATTTGTATTTTTCTTATTTTATTTTGTTTTCATACCATGAAAGCAATTAGGAACCAATAAAAATGGTAATTCTTTGTTTCCATTTTCTAAAAGGATTTTTTTATTTTGGCTGATTGTCTCAAGTATGGACTCATTTTTGGTGTTAGGGTTAAGGTTAGAGTTAAGGGTTAGGGTTAAGGCTTAGGGTTAGATTTAACCCTAACCCTAACCCAAACCCAAACCCTAACCCTATTTAAATGGGTAGGTCATGAGGTAAGTCAATAGAGGAGGTTGTTAGGGTTTTGGCGATGCCTATTATGTGTATTTCTCTCATTTTGATTTGTTTTCATATCATCAAATTAATTAAGAAACAATAAAAATCTTATTTCTTTGTTTCTATTTTCTGAAAGCAATTTTTTCAATTTTACTGATTATCTCAATTATGGACAATTTTTTGTCCATAATTATGGACTCATTTTTGGGGTTAGGGTTAAGGTTAGAGTTAAGGGTTAGGGTTAAGGCTTAGGGTTAGAGTTAACCCTAACTTTTCCCTAACCCTAACCTAACCTAATCCAAACCCAAACCCTAACCCTATTTAAATGGGTAGGTCATGAGGTATGTCGATAGAGGAGGTTGTTACGGTTGAGGCAATGCCCAATATTTGTATTTTTCTTATTTTATTTTGTTTTCATACAATAAAAACAATTAGAAACCAATAAAAATGGTAATTCTTTGTTTCTATTGTCTAAAAGCAATTTTTTTATTTTGGCTGATTGTCTCAAGTATAGACTCATTTTTGGGTAAGGGTTAAGGTTAGGGTTAAGTGTTAGGGTTAGAGTTAAACCTAACCCTAACCCTATTTAAATGGGTAGGTCATGAGGTAAGTCAATAGAGGAGGTTGTTAGGGTTGTGGCGATGCCCATTATTTGTATTTTTCTTATTTCATTTTGTTTTCATACCATAAAAGTAATTAGGAAGCAATAAAAATTGTAATTCTTTGTTTCCATTTTCTAAAAGGATTTATTTTTTATTTTGGCTGATTGTCTTAAGTATGGACTCATTTTTGGTGTTAGGGTTAACCTCTCCCGGACCGCCGCACGCAGGATCGCGTTCTCGCGGCGGCCGGGCTCTTCTGATCCGACGCATCTACGCGTGATCTCGCGAGACGCGAGATTTCGCATAGATGCGCCCGCGCATGCGCACATCGCGCATGGCAAAAGGCGCAGGAGGAGTTAGTCATCAGCCTGCCAGCCAATCGGCAGCGCTGGCGGGCTGATGACTTTTAAAAAAACGAATGAGAAGCCATTTAACCCATCATATTTGTAAATATGATGGATTAAATGGCTTCTGTGCTCTCTCCTGGGTCCTTTTCGTCGGTTGGAGCCAGGAGAGAGCACACCTTACTGTGAGTACACCCAAGCACCACACACTAGCCCCTGATCAGCCCCCATCACCCAAATTAACCCCTTGATCACCCCTTTCAGCACCTGTCAATCATCTAGTGAAAGGGAAAAAAGTGATCAGTGTAAACTGTCACTTTTTTTTTCACTAGGATTGACTGTTAGGCTTAGCTTAGTTTAGGCCCCTTTGGTAGGTAGTTAGCGTTAGCGCCCAGCCCACCGCACCGCAGTCACTGGTTCGCTGATTAGCGTAGAGCTAATCAGCGTTTGTACTTTATAGTATCTGTAAGTGATCAGAACTGATCACGGTCAGATATATAATAGTACTAGTGTCACTTAGTTCGCCCTCCACCCCAAGCGCAGTGTTTGCCCGATCAGACCTGATCGGTCGCCCACACCTGCGTTCACCCACGCCCGCCCGCCGCAGTGACAAAAATTTTTTTTTGTAATCACTGCACAATCCCTTCATAGCGCTGCGTAATAAAAAAATCAGTTTTGATCTTTTTATCAATCGCAGCGACTTCTGTACTCGCTACACTCTCAATTGTAAGACAGGCTTGCTTTTTTCTTGGGTAGTCTCAGGGAATACCCCTAAATTTAGACGGCCAAATGTCAAACAAGGGGTATTCCTCTGAAGAGGCCTACAGGATTCTGACCCAGTCGGATGAGGAATGGGAACCCTCATCTGACGAATCTAGCGGGTCAGAATACGAACCTGTAGAGAGCAGTGGCTCTCTGACTCAAAGTTCTGACGAGGAGGTGGAGGTCCCTGATAGAAGCAGGCGTACCCGGCCCGTGTTGCTAGACCGCAGGTTGCGCAGGATCCGCTTCAAGGGCAGCAGAGTGGGGCTGGCGCTGCCGGATTACGTGGTGAGGCATACACCAGCAGCGCAGCCCGTCCTGGACCTTCTACCAGCACTGCCGTACAACATGGTGAAGTGGCGAGCACCAGAAGGGCAGTAGAAGCTGGTGCGGTGGCACGTGCAGTAGTTTCCCCGTCGCAGCCACCGCGCAGACAGGCCCGTAGAGCCCCTAGAGTCCCTGAGGTGCTGGCAAATCCTGATTGGCAGCCCCCAACTTCAGCCGCACCATTAGTTCCCCCTTTCACCGCCCAGTCAGGAGTTCGGGTGGAAACAGCTCAGATAGGATCGGCGCTGGGGTTTTTGAGCTGTTTTTCACTGCGGAGCTCTATGACCTAGTCGTGGCAGAAACAAACAGATATGCCACTCAATTTATCGCCGACAACCCGGGAAGCTCTTATGCCCAGCCTTTCCGGTGGAAACCAGTCAAGTTTCCGAACTTAGAACTTTTCTGGGCCTTCTCCTCAGCATGGGCATAACCAAAAAACATGAATTGCGGTCATATTGGTCCACGAACCCAATTCATCACATGCCCATGTACTCTGCTGCCATGTCAGGACACGTTTTGAGACCATCCTGCGTTTCCTGCACTTTAGTGACAACACCACCTCCCGTCCCAGAGGCCACCCAGCTTTTGACCGGCTCCATAAAATTCGGCCCCTCATAGACCATTTCAACCAGAAATTTGCAGATTTGTATACCCCTGCACAAAACATCTGCGTAGACGAGTCCCTAATACATTTTACCGGGCGCCTTGGCTTCAAGCAGTACATCCCAAGCAAGCGCGCCCGGTATGGGGTCAAATTGTATAAGCTCTGTGAAAGGGCCACAGGCTATACGCACAAATTTCGGATCTATGAGGGAAAAGATCAGACCCTGGAGCCGGTCGGTTGCCCTGACTACCTGGGGAGCAGTGGGAAGATAGTCTGGGACTTGGTGTCACCCTTATTCGGCAAGGGGTACCATCTTTACGTGGACAACTTTTACACAAGTGTGGCCCTCTTCAGGCATTTGTTCCTAGAACAGATTGGCTGCTGCGGCACCGTGCGACCTAGTCGCGGGGCTTCCCCAACGGCTCATTACCACCAGACTTACAAGGGGGCAGAGGGCTGCACTGTGTAACGAAGAACTGCTCGCGGTGAAATGGAGAGACAAGCGTGGCGTTTACATGCTCTCCTCCATTCACGCAGAACACGACAGTCCAAATTGAGCGGGCAGCCAGTGTCGTTGAAAAGCCCCTCTCGGTCCACGACTATAACCTCCACATGGGAGGGTGGACTTCAACGACCAGATGTTGGCCCCTTATTTGGTTTCCCGAAAGACCAGACGCTGGTATAAGAAGGTGTCTGTATATTTGATTCAATTGGCTCTATATAACAGTTACGTTCTCTACAGTAAGGCTGGGAGAGCGGGATCCTTCCTCAAATTCCAGGAAGAGATCATCGAGAACCTCCTGTACCCAGGAGGTTCCGTGGCCCCATCCACCAGTGTAGTTAGCCGTCTACACGGCGGCACTTCCCTAGCGTTGTGCCGGGTACCTCAACCCAACCGCCACCCGAAAAGATGTCGTGTCTGTAGCAGGAGTGGAATAAGGCGTGACACCCGCTATTTCTGTCCTGACTGTCCTGACCACCCTGCCCTATGCCTTGGAGAGTGTTTCCGGAAGTACCACACTCCAGGTACACTTAGGGACCTAGGGACAGCACTACACAGGTAGTTTTTTCCACTCAGGCTCTAGGGTCTCTCAGGACACTAGGTTTTGAGAGACCCTAACACATAGGGATGGTGCTGGTGTGCTACAGCAGAAGTGTGAAATGGTAGAAACGTCTCCTTTCACTTGGGATAGCAGCGTATAATGTACTTCGCACCATCTCTGTGTGATTTACACTTTACACATTGTCCCATGGGAAAGGAGAGGTTTCTGCTAGGAAAATAAAGAGTGACATGGAAAACAAAAAAAAAAATTAAACAGGTAGCAAGAAAAGAAAAATCTTGAGTTAGTTCAGGTTTTTATGTTCATGTTTTATAAAAGTTTTAAAATGTTCTGGTTTTATAAAGTTTGCAACGTTCAAGTCATGTGCCTGCTGCCTGTTTTTCTTCTTTCCCCCCATAACCACCCTTTATTTTCCAGGTATACCAACAGACCAACGGACCAACCGACAACGCCGCAGCACTGATGTGCATTCTGAGAGAAGCATTGCTGCTATCAGAAGACACGTGAAGTCAGTGTATGCGGCGCTGCAAGGCGAGATTTCTCCTCTGCAGGACAGGTACGTTTGCCCTGGCATGTGAGCTGAGGAGAGGTGTTGGAGTTCATATGCTTTGGCAAACACTTTGTATCAAAAATCTGGCAAAGATGTCTTCCTCCACACCGATGGATTGATCGATGTGAATGGAGAAATCACGTTTGCCAGGACATAGGAGCTGAGTGGGTATGGATGTTTGGGCGGAGCCCCTATGTCCTGGCAATCGCCAGGCCCCTCTTTTTCTTGCATATTTTTGGCAGAGATTTTTCATCCACATCGATCGATGCGAATGAGAAAT